>LPNX011086328.1:231385-335678 GCA_001517045.1 Pseudotsuga menziesii | reverse complement strand
TGTATGGCTTGGGGACATGCCATATCTTTGGTTTGGGGGAGGATTAGCCTGACTGTCTATCTTTATTTTTACTTATAAGAGACTCATTGCCAAATGATAAAGTGTCTATAGGATAATGCAAATAGCAAAATTGGTTTTAAAATCTGGGATGAATAAGGAAGAACGCTAGAAAATAATTTCATATGACTTCTTTGTGACCTAGTAGCTTAGGAAAAGCCACAATTAGCAGTAGTCTGATCCAGTAAGCTCATTTTTACAGAATTTGTATGAAGGATCGTATGAAGGGTTGAATGTTGGTATGAATAAAAATTCAAATGACAAGCTGAATAAAAATGATGATATTTTTAAGTATCGACTTAATTTCGTTTGGGTAAAAAGCTGAGTCATATCATTAAAGTCACATCCACGGGATATTATGACTAATTCTTATTCATGATAGTATGAATTAGATCTTATATGATTTTATTTCACCTCCATATGGATATGATATGACCTTAGGGTACCTTTTAGTCATCATGACTCTGCCATCACCATTATCCTCTTTTTTCGCACGCATAAGCTATCAGATAAGTCGACCTTCTTGTTGAACCAAGGCTATGGTTATGAATTTGGTTATGCATCCACATTAAGTTACATGTTCAACCCATCCAAAGCTCACTTTGGACATGGTTGAACCAACTAAACTTTAGAAACTCATTCAATCATGCATTTTTGACGACACAAGTTTTGAAAATTTCCATAATGGAACAATCGTCCAAGCATGCTGAGCTGGTTGCATGATCATTTGGTAGGTTGAATGTGGCACATTTTAAACCAACATTGTGCGAACCTTCTCCCATTCCATCACTTTCACTAACCATTATCACTATAGATCATTTTAGCCACCTTTATCTGCAAACCTTGTATTCTCCCCTCTGCTTAAACCATGCCGAACCGATTTGAGCCGAAAACTTAACAAGATTTGTTTCAAATGATAGAGTTTAGAAAATGCCAAGAAGTATTTTTCCACACCAGTTGGAACCCGTTCCTCCATCTACTGCAAGGATATGATGAGGAAATCTCATTGCTTTTTGTAATGGGGCTTGATGGGAGAATGGCAAGGGTAGGACATATTTCCTTCCAAGTCATAGAGGAATCGATTGCGCGCGCCTTTAAGATTCCTCGAGAAGGTGAGCGATGGAATAAACATTGGTTTGTACCAAGGGCATCACATAAATTTTCCCTCAAGCCCGGATTCTGGTATGTGACAGGCATAAAAAGGTTATCACCATAGCTATATAAAACCTAAATACATCAATCCGCTGACGATCATTATTCATCTGGTTACCTATGAAGGTAAGTTTAGTGTTTTCAAATCCTGTCATCTCTGCTTATTGGCCCATTTCATCAATAATATAAGTTTTAATTTTCCTTTCTTTTTCCTTCAGAGTCTAGAAAAAATGTCGAACCTAGTTCGCAAAAATACCCTTCACCCCAAAAGTAGCTTATACCACCACAGCTTGATCAAACTTTTAATCCTGGACCAGCTCAAGGAGCGAAACCAACCTTTGGACACCTTTGTATTCAAGGTGCTCAATCCCCATCTTCATGTCTGCAAACGATCTCGTCATTTTCACTGTGGAACTAGTCAACCCTCACCCGTAGAAGAAGAAAACCCCAACATCATCCACCTTTACAAAGATACCTCAGAACCTAACTCATCTGCACAGAATACCCCTACTAGTCCCGTGTCTGCCAAATTCATACTTTCTCACAACCTCGCACCAGGAAACAAAAGGAGAAAAATGTTCAGCATATGCTCCAGCCCAATACTCAACCATAGTTCAGTCTGGTGTGCAAACCAGTCATTCAGAGGATGTGGCCGAATTAGAGAAAACATACCCAAATTCATCCCTGTTAGCATTAGCTAGTCTTTCTGATGAATTACTAAAGGATGTTGATCAAACAAACATTCTTGCATCTGTTCAGGATATCAGCCCTTAAGGACACCTTCCTACTGTTGATTTAGATCCGCCATAGAGGGAAATGAGTCCTCCAAGAGATTCCAACCAATCCCCAGATCCATCTATGCCACCACATCCAACATTAGATCAGTTAAATTATGAGTTAACTCAATCAATGAAGCATAATGAAGTGTATGTTAAGTTAATTTCAGAGCTTTGGCAGGAGAAAAAAGAGTTGCGGTTACAGATTAAAACTATGGAGGACCTCCACAAGACCATTATTTTATCATAGAGGGATTGGAAAGCAAGGTGTGCCCTTCTGAAATCGCAGGCTAGGAAATTAAAGTTTAAACAATCTGCTTCATCCATGTTGGAGGCAGCTACTGATGTAGCTCTGCCTCCTTCCTAATGCTATCTTTTATCTTCTGACCAATGGGACCTAGCATTCTTCCGGTTTGGGGGAATGTTGATCCTCATTTTGACACCATTTTTGGGCTAAATATTTTACATATTAACACATGTTTTGTTACCTTTTGGCATCTTTTGTACCATACATTTCACCATTCAGCAGCAAGTATGGCTATATTTTAGTTTATGCAAGTTATGTTTTATTTTGCATCATTAAATGGTTTTCTTGTTTAAATTCGATAATATATGGTGATATTCTAATGTATGAAAATTTTGTTGCAGAATCTAGCCCTTCAGAGAACCAACGAGCAGCATAGAACTCATCCTAAATGTGTGCAAAGTGTATCCAGCGGATCGTCCAGCTCACTGTTCGAACCGCCGAATCAACCGTGCATTGTTGATAGTTGATTCTTGTGCATTAAAGGCATGTAACAGTTGTAAACTACTATGAACATGTGCCATCATCTTAGCATGAGCCTCCTTCCAGAAGGGCGCTCATATAATGTCTCTATGTGACACCTTGACGTCGGCTCTGCTTAAGACTGAGATCATATGCCACATTGGGCGGCAGAGAGGAACCAGATCTGGGAAGAAGAAGGAAATTTCATATGTTAGTTATCAATGTAGTTACTTGTTATAATGACCACCTTATCGTAATAGCAATCAACCACTAAAAGGGTTGACTTGCTCGCATTCTGTAAAAACACTATATATACATATGATCTCATGCGAGAAGGAAGTTAATCATTGAATGTTAATAGTTGATAGCTCGTGGTTAGTATCTGATAGAATGAATGGAGTTAGTAAGAATAGAAAGATATTTATCCATCTTATCAGTTGATCACAAAACTCTGCAATGCCATCTTCTCATTTAATTAAAGTTATGTTACCCTGTGCATGATTGTGTTCCATTAGCAAGGCATTACTCTGTTTGCTGGGAGGGCCCCCTGACAACCAGAGTTTTAAATTTTTTTTGTATTTTTTGTTATCTCCTTTTCTCTGTAACTAGTATAGTATTATTTATAAGTTGTTTATGCAGTTTCAGTCTTGTAATCGTTTATGTTAATTATTTTATGTAGTATAGATTTCATTTTTATCATGCTGATTATGTAGTTTTCATTTACAAGTTAGCAACCAGTTGCGCCTAGAATAGTTTCTAAATTCCTTTTCAAATTTTTTACAGTTCATTGTTTGATTTGTAGAATAGATCCCTTTGGTTAAGTCACAATAAAATTTAGCTTTGTTTATTTTTGTTTTTGCTTAAGTATGTTTGAGTTTGTTCAATGATGCAATTTCCTTTTTGAATTATGAGTTAGTTTAGATTATGTTACCATAAGATTCAATTATTAAGTAGATTTACTTTTTTTTTCTTGCACATTTCATTAGCATATGCATGAGTCAGCTGCTCTCAAACAAATTATCTAAATTCACTATTTTCTTGAAATTTTAGTATTTTTTCAGATAGACTGTCATTAGACAGTCTATTGTGCATTTCATATGGAACTTCATTTCAACCTGTTGTCCAGTATTTCATTCAACCCTACATGTCTTTAATTTGTTTTGAGCTAATCTCTTTAGTTTTCTAATTTTTTCTTGATAGTAGTAGTTAAATAGTGATTGTATTCTCTCTTAAGACCCTTAGATGAGATTGTTTTAGACTACTTGTTAAACCTCATTCTTCTTTCTTCTTTCTTCTCACCTTATGCCTAAAATTTTGTTATGTGTTTTTATCTTTTGTATTGATTTTTCATTAGAGTTGAATTTGTTCGGGTACACAGGGTACTCCCAAAATGCAGAACACCTTGAGCAACCGCTTCACACAAATAGATCACAGATCAACACACTGATGTTTGTCACGCGGTTAAAACCCTCGAGAGGGAAACTGTCCATGGCCCTAGCCAAATAGCTACATGGAGCAATTTATTATGCAAAAGAAAGAAAGTTACATATGATCTTCTCATAATCAATCAACTAGCCAAGGACCCTCCATGCTCTTTAAATAGAGATCATCGACCAATCGGGTGTTAAGCCATGGATCAATGGTACGTATGATCTAAGAGAAGTTGAACCGTCAGATCACTTTCTGTCTAGAGCATATCGTGACCATCGGATTAGAATATTTAGAAATGCATACTAATGCATACTAATGAAACACACTTTACCTAACAAATATATTACACAAGTTGATCTTAACTAACTCCTAAGTGTCTAAATATCCTAACATCCCCCCTTAAGAACAACTTGGAATAGGATTGAAGGATTTACAAAAGTGGCACTATTAGAAGAAGGAAGGAGGCATTAGAGCCTATCCCCCCTTAAGGACACATTCCTGAACTCCTAACATAGATCAATGTTTAGAAAAATTCACTTATGTAAGAGACTTTGTGAATATGTCTGCAACTTGATCATCTATAGGGCAATAGAGCATTTCAAGAACACGATCATGAACAAGATTTCTGATGAAGTGCATGTGTAGCTTAATGTGTTTTATGCATTGATGTAGAACTGGATCTTTTCCAAGCTTGATGGAACTTTGATTGTCACACCAAAGTGGAGTAGGATGTTGTTGCTCGAATCCAAACTCTGAAAGGATCTGTCGAAGCCATAAAGCTTCTTGACTGGCATTGATTGCAACTCGATACTCTGTTTCTACTAAAGAAAGAGAAATAGCTTGGTGTTTCTTACAAGCCCAAGTGACAGGTCTAGATCCCAGACTGAAAACATAACTTGTAGTAGACTTTCGATCAGCAGGATCATCGGCCCAATCTAAATCAGTGAAACCAACCAACAAAGGTTTCCCCCCTGTACTATAATGAATCCCAAACTGAATTGTACCTCAAATATATCAAAGTATTATTTTTGTTGCTTTCCAGTGACTTGTTGATGTATTTGTAACTTCAGAATGTATTCACCTATGTATCTTATGTCTTGTACCCCGATGTTTATTCCGAGACATGTCTGTTATTTAATTGAGTCATGTCATGCCCCGATGTTCCAATTGGGAGGATCTATAATGTAAACAAGTCATGTCAAGTCATTGTGGGTAACCCTCCTATTTTTCAATGGTTAAAGTCCCTGCAGTTCCGGGGCACAAGGGTTATTAGACTTTCCTAGAGAAGGCGGCCCTAGTAGGGTTTAGTCAAGTCAGGAATTAGTATAAATAAAGAGCTAGCCTCTCTATTTATCACACACTCACTCACACTCAGTTGCAGCACATAGCTGAGGAAGAAGAAGACACTGGGGCTAGGAAGAAAGAGGTTGCTGCTGTCGGGAGATCATCTTACTATTTTGGGGTTTTACTTTTGGTCTTGATTCTATCTCTGAGGAAGTTGCAGGGTTTTCTCCATTTATGGTTTCCCAAAGGAAATACAATTTGTTCATTGTCTCTTTTGTTTGTTCTATGTGCTTGTTATTCTCTCAGTTAAAGATCCTAATATGATGCTCGATTAATGTTAAAAATCTAACATGGTATCAGAGCTAACCTGAGAAGAAGACACTATGCAGCTACGGGAACTAGGGCTTCCTACTTTGTGGATATTCCTCCATGGATTTTTCAGCAAAATAAGGTTGGAATAACTCACATCCCTATGGCGTGTCTTTTTGTCGAAGCAAAATCCAATTTTGAGGTTTTTCAGTTTTGGACCCGACACTACTGCCAAAAATTAGGGCTTTCCACAGAAGTGGAATTTTTTAGTGAGCCCAGGCCTGGATTTATCTCCTCCTCAAAATTGAAGTTAGGGATCAATATCAAATCATTTGGTTGGATAGAACTCCAGAAAAGAAAAAACCTAATCTGCTCATGAACCAGCACTGCAGAATTTCAACTCCAAATCTAGATCCGACATCTTGACCTGGTAAGATATAAATATTTTGTATTTCCATTTGAGGTTCTCAGTTAATATGTCTCATCATACCAAGATTGATGAAAATCTTGAGGGAACTAATAACTTTCGAGCCTGGAAGTATAGGATCTCCCTTGTCCTGGAAGAAAATAAGTTGGACTCCTACATCCATGAGGAGATTCTAGTTCCAGAGGGAGATGAGGCCAAGGACTTACATAAGAAAAAATTGGTTATGGAAAAGAGGATCATTGCTGATTCAATCAAATATGACCTCATACCACAGGTGTCTTCCCTAAAGACACCTAAATCTATGTTTGATTACCTAACCAAACTGTTTGAAAGAAAGAACATAACCGAAAAGATGTCTCTGAGAAACCAGCTGAAGAATGTAAAGATCCAGAATGCAGAAACCATCCAGTCTTACTTTACACGGGTCTCTTAGATCAAGGAACAACTGGAAGTAGTAGATGAAGAAGTAGAAAATGAATAGATTGTAATGACCACCTTGACTGGTCTCCCTAGATGATGGGACTCCTTTATTCAAGGGATCTATGCCAGAAAGAAGTTAGTCAAGTTCAGCAGACTATGGGAAGAATGCTCTCAAGAAGAAGCTTGGATAGCAGCTCGAGAAGAAAAGATGGGAAGTGAAGATCAAGCTCTCATAGTACAATCCAAGAAAACCAGATCTAGCCACCACATAAGTAAGTACTCTTATCAAAGGAATAACTCTATAAATCCTAGAGATTTTTCTAACTGCAGTTGCTATACATGTGATGAAAGAGGACATTTTGCTAGAGACTCTCCTAGAAACAAAAGTAGCTCTCACAAGAAGAAGGGAAACAAGAGAAGACATCATGCTCATGCTGCAGAGGATGATGAACCTTCCACAAAGATAAATAGACAAATCAGTGAGGATTCTGCGAGTGATGAAGAATATGTTCTGATCTCTGCTCTCACGGGAACTATCACACATGGTAGCAATGATTGCCTTATAGACAGTGGTGCTTCCAAACATATGACAGGATTCAAGGAATCCTTTATGAAACTATCTGAACATGAATCACCTCACAAGGTGAAACTCAGAGATGACTACCAATATCCAATAAAAGTTAGTGGTGAATCCACATAAAAGCTAGACTCTGGAAAGTCTATCAAGATGAAAGATGTATTTTTTGTACCAGGACTAAAGAACACTAAAGACTAAAGAAGAACCTCCTATCCATATCTGCATTGGATGCGAAAGGAATGAGGGTTGCATTTGTAGATGGCCAAGTCCTCATGTGGCCAAAGGGAAAGTCTTTCGATGATGAAGTAGTGATTGGGGAACAAGAAGGAGGACTATACAAATCAAAGGGCCAACAAGAACAAGATTTGGTTCATAACTCGGCAGAACCAAATGAGCTTTGTCATAGAAGGCTTGCACATGTGCATTACGGAGCACTACCATGTGCAAGAAAAGTTGTTGAAGGACTCCTAGAAATGCAGACAAAACATGAAGGTGTATGCAAAGGATGTGCAAAAGGGAAGAACACAAAGAAGACATTTCCAAGTAGCGAGAGCAAAGCAAAAGGAATCTTGGAAATCATCCACTTCGATGTATGTGGTCCGATGTCATCAAGTTCACTAAGAAGGTATGCATACTATGTTTCTTTTATTGATGATTTTTCTATAAAGGAATGGATATACTTTATGAAGAACAAAGACAAATTATTTAGTAAGTTCAAGGAATTGAAAGCATTGATCGAGAACCACACTCAAAAGAAGATCAAGACATTTCGATCATATAATGGCGGAGAATTCACTTCGAATGAATTCAAAGAGCTATGTAAAGACTCAAGGATTAAGAGGGATTTATCCACTCCCTATAATCCACAACAGAATGGGATTTCAGAAAGGAAGAATAGAACTATCATGGAAGCTGCAAGAGCAATGCTTCATGATCAAGATATTCCTATGCATCTGTGGGCAGAAGCTACCAGAACAGCGATGTATGTAGAGATCCATACTCCACATAGAGTACTCAAGAACAAGACTCCTGAAGAAGTCTTCTACGGCAAGATACCAGAATTCATCCATCTTAGAATATTCGGTTCTCCTCTATACATACACATTCCAAAAGAAAAGAGGATGAAGTTAGATCCTTCAGGAAAGAATGGTATATTTGTGGGATACTCTGAAAGCTTGAAGGCTTACAGAATATACTTCCCAGGTTTCAAGAAGATTGACATTAGTAGAGATGTGAAATTTGACAAATATTCAGCCTACATCAAATCCAAGAAGAAACCAACTGAAGAACCTGAAGAAACAAGAGCACCTAGAGTTCATGATACAACCATGAACAAAGAAATTCAAGAAGAATATCGAGAATTAGAAGAACCTCAAGAACCTATAGATCCACCTCTAGAGAATAATCCTCATAAGAGGAAACCTGCTTGGGTACGTGAAATTATCCAAAGTGCAGAAAGATATGGAGCTTCAGAAGAAACACCCAGAGGAAGAAAGAGAACTAGGTCATGTTCCAATTATGTAGCTTTGCTGTGTGACATTATTCATAAAGAACCTTCCAACAATGAAGAAGTGGTAGAACGAAAAGAATGGAAGGATGCTATAACTAAACAGTATCAATCGATCATGAGGAATCATGTTTAGGATGTTGTCCCAAGACTAGAAGGAAAGTCCATTGTAACTTCCAAATGGATCTACAAGATCAAGCATGCTGCAGATGGCAGCATCAAGAAATATAAAGCAAGATTTGTGGCTCGTGGTTTCTCCCAGAAAGAAGGAATAGATTATGAAGAAACCTTTGCACCTGTAGTTAGATACACTTCCATCAGATCAGTACTTGCGCTAGCTGCAGTGATGAAATGGAAGATACACCACATGGATGTCAAGACTACTTTCTTGAATGGTGTAGTAGAAGAGGAAGTGTATGTCAAGCAGCCACTCGATTTTGAGACACATGACAAGGAATCTCATGTGTGCATATTGAAGAAATCCCTGTATAGTTTGAAACAGGCACCCAAGACATGGTATAGTAGAATTGATGGTTTCCTATCTATTTTGGGCTTTACCAAGAGTAAAGGAGACTCTAACCTTTACTACAAGGTTGAATATGGCAATCCAGTGATACTCCTACTATATGTAGATGATCTGTTTGTAACAGGTATGGATGGGTTGATTGCTGATACAAAGAGGAAACTTGCTACCGAGTTTGAAATGAAATACTTGGGTATGATGCACTATTTCTTAGGCATGGAGGTGTGGCAGAATGTGGATGGAATCTTCTTTGGACAAGGGAAGTATGCAGTAGAGATTCTAAAGAGATTCATAATGATGGACTGCAAGGCCATAACCACACCTATGGCATTGAACCTGAATCTATTGAGTGATGATTCATCAGAAGCAGTTGATGCTATGATGTATCATCAGATGATTGGGTCCTTGATGTACCCGATGAACATGAGACCAGACATTTGCTTTGCTGTGAACACCTTGATCCAGTTCTTGACAGATCTAAGACATGTTCACTTGATTGCTACAAAGAATATTCTGAGGTACTTGAAGCATACAGTTGACTATGGGCTCAAGTATGAGGCAAATCAGAAGATTAACTTGGAGGGTTATGTTGATTCAGATTGGGCTGGCAGTTTCATCAATAGGAAGAGCACTTCAAGATGTTGTTTCAGTATGGGATCAGGTGTGATCTCTTGGTTTAGCAGGAATCAATCCTATGTGGCACTGAGTATAGCTAAAGGAGAGTATGTCACAGCCTGTTCAACTAGTTGTGAGGCAGTATGGCTGAGAAAGCTACTATCTGATTTATTTGATCTCTAGATGGATTCTACCTGTATATATTGCGACAACCAAAGTTGTGTGAAGTTGTCAAAGAACCTTGTGTTCAATGACAAGTCGAAGCATATCAAGATCAAGTATCACTATATCAGGGATATGGTTGAGAGAGGAGTAGTGAAGCTCCAGTATGTTGCAACGGAGGAACAGATAGCTAATGCATTGATGAAGCCATTAGCCAGAGTGAAGTTTGAGTACTTCAGAGAGAAGCTTGGTGTTCTCCAAATTGAGGTTCCCTCCAAGAGGAAATGATGAGACCGAGAGCCATTCTGACATGGTGAGAGGATTAGATTCCTTCCATGGTCAGATGCAAGGGTTGATCCATTCTATCATGGTGAGAGGATTTGGTTCCTTCCATGTCAGATATGAGTGCTAATCCATTCTGATGTGAATATAGGATTGTTCCCTACATGATCAGATGTAAGGGCTAAATTCCATTCTTGGAATGGAAGCACCTAGTCAGTTACTAGGAAAACTCAGTCTGGGACTGAGGTCCATTCTGATATGACTGTAGGATGTAGTCTTACATGATAAAATGTGAGCCCATGGCCATTCTGATGTGATTGAGGGAGGTGTTCCCACATGATCAGATATAAGGGCTGATTCTGTTCTCTAGTAGAATGGAGGCACCTGGTCAGTTACCAGGAATCCTCAGTCTGGGACTGAAATCCCTTTCGATGCAGTGTTTTCGAACATGGTCAAATGTAAGTGCAGAGCCCTTTCGATGTGGTGTTTTTGAACATGGTTGAATATAAGTGTTGAGCCCTTCTGATGCGGTGTTTTTAAACATGGTCGGATGTAAGTTCTGATCCTTTCGATGCAGTATTTTCACACATGGTCGGATATAAGTACTGAGCCATTCTGGTGCGATGTGTTTACACATGGTCAAATGTGAGTGTTGGGCCTTTCTGACAAGATGCGATCAGATGTGAGTGTTGGCCATGTCTTTCTAATAAGATGAGGTTAGATATAAGATATGGGAGGGCCATTATGACTTACGGTCAGATATAAGCACTGATGAATATCTACATGAAGGGTAGGCCTACAACCAGCATGAAAAAGGGCTGGCTCTGTAGAAATTATTGTGATGAGAAGAATCGAGAGATAGCACCGATGATGATGATCCAAATCAAGTGATGATCCAGATGTGATGATGATCCATACTTGATGATGATCTAGATCAAGTGATGATCCAGATTTGATGATGATACAGTGATGATGATCCAGCAGTGATGTTCCAGCAGTCGTGATGATATAGATCTCGTGACGAATAAGACTTGAAGAAGAACGTGACTTAGAATAAGACTTGAAAACGAATATGAATTGAAGATGAAGAAGACTTGAAGATGAAAATGCTGAGATGATCCAGTCGATACAGAGAAGAAGACCTGTGCTGAAAATTGTGTCGAAAGATTACCTTCCTAGTTAAGAGTGAGTGTTGTTGTATTTGTAACTTTGGAATGTATTCACCTATGTATCTTATGTCTTGTACCCCAATGTTTATTCCGGGATGTGTCTGTAATGTAATTGAGTCATGGAATGTCCCAATGTTCCAATCAAGAGGATCTATAACGTAAACAAGTCATGTCAAGTCATTGTGGGTAACCCTCCTATTGTTCAATGGTTAAGTCCCCGCAGTTCCGGGGCACTAAGGTTATTAGTCTCTCCCAGAGAAGTCATCCCTAGTAGGGTTTAGTTAAGTTAGGAATTATTATAAATAGAGAGCTAGCCTCTCTATTTATCACACACTCACTCACACTCAGTTGCAGCGCATAGCTGAGGAAGAAGAAGACACTGGGGCTAGGAAGAAAGAGGTTGTTGATGTCGAGAGATCATCTTACTATTTTGGGGTTTTACTTTTGGTGTTGATTCTATCTTTGAGGAAGTTGCAGGGTTTTCTCCATTTATGGTTTCCTCGAGGAAAAACACTGTGTTCATTGTCTCTTGTGTTTGATTGTTTTGCTTATTATTCTCTCAATTAAAGATCCTAATATGATGTTAGCTTAATGTTAAAAATATAACATGAATTTCATGAGGATTTTGCATATAACGGGAAACATGACCAATGAAAAATGAAAGGTCAGGATTAGAATGATTCAAGTACAAAAGAATACCAACAAGCTGACGATACAAGGTGGCATCTACTTCAAGGGAAGTACAAGTGGCAGAAAGGTTTACTCCAGATTGGAAGGGAAAAGGGGCTGGTTTACAATCTTCCATGTGAAAGCGACGAAGAAGGTCACAAGCATACTTAGACTAGGAAAGAAAGATATACTTACACTGGGAAAGAAACATTCCTTTTGTGTTTCATAGAGTGAGAAACACGACCAATAGCAAAGGAAAGGTCAGGATAGGAATGAGTCAATTATAAAAGACGACCAACAAGTTGACGATACAAGGTGTCATCTACTTCAGGGGAAGTACAAGTGGCAGAATGTTTGACTCCAGACTGGAAGGGAGAAGGGGCTGGTTTACAATATTCTATGTGAAAGTGACGAATAAGGTCACAAGCATACTTAGACTGTGTTATACACCAGAATGGCACCTCTCCGTCCGAGTGCCGACTTTCTTTATGTCGGCGCACAAAAGGACACTTATGGATTGAGGTTTACCTAGAATACTATAGCTTGGCTTATTATGGAATACATTTCTGCCTTTATCTCTGCCTGTGACCACTTTCCCTTTGTTTCATGAAAGTCATTGAAAGTCACTGAAAAACACCTATATTGGAGGACCCATAACTTCAGTTCTGTAACTCCGTTTGACCTCATTTCTACGCTGTTGGAAAGGTATTTCAGTTAGCTAAAACTTTCCTGAAGACACCAAAGTCTGAGAATGCCCAGAAATACCCTAAAATGCGTTTTTTGTACATTCGCGATTTTTCTTAAGGAAAACCCACGAATGTGCCTCTTAGCATTTAAAACATTAAAACATGAGTTAATTGGAGATTAGTTGATTCATTTAACTTAATTTCCTTAACTGCTGTAACTTCTCCAACCTTCAAAACTACCTTATTTCACCCATATAAATAGAGGTAGGGAGGTCCATGAAGGGGGACTTGGAATTTCTGCATTGTTATGCTGGAGGAATCGGGACTCTCTTTGCCCACACCTTTGCCTTGGAGGTCTTCCCCTTGTGTTGCAGAGCTTGGAGGCTGAGTTCTTTGAAGAAGAGAAACAGCAGAACCAGATCAAGGTTTCGTGAGGTGCCAAACCTGAAGAGAAGGTATATTTGTACTTGTTTTCAAGATTAATAAAGATGTGATGTCCTTCTTCTTCCCAAATCATTGTTCAATGTGTGATTGAATTTCTGTTTATGATCATGTGATGATGTTATTCAGATCATTTGTTTATGTTTATTTGATTATCATTGTCTTATATGTGGTCATAATGGTTTGAGGAAGGTATAACTTGTTTTGCAGGTCTCTTGGAGCAAGAGGAGCAAGAAGAGGATTGAAGAGAAAGCTTGGACCAGCCTTCAGTTATTCAGGTGTGGATCTTTCTCATCTCTGAAACTTGCTGTTATTTACTTGCTGAACATGGTGCATCTCTCTTTCAACCCCAGTACGTTGATGGCCTCTTAAACCCTAGCCATAGGATACTTTCCTTTACAACAGACTGGGAAATAAATATTCCTTCTTTGGTTTGCAAGACTTGGAGACCAAGAAAATAATGCAAATGTCCTAAGTCTGACACTTCAAAATTTTTCTTAAGACTATATTTCACATGGGTTAAAAGTTTAGGGTCACTACGAGTAAGGATAAGATCATCAACATAAAGAACAAGTATGATGAGATGGTTTCCTACTTTCTTGGTATAGACATTGGGGTCAGAATGGAATCTAGAAAAACTAGTGTCAAGGAGAAAGCTATCCATTTTGGCATACCAAGCTCTAGCAGCTTGCTTAAGGCCATATAAGGATTTCTTAAGGAGACAGACAAGGCTAGAGTTATCCTGAACATATCCAAGAGGTTGTTCCATGTAAATTTCCTCTTGTAAATCACCATCTAAAAAGGCAGAGTTGACATCCATTTGATGGACTTCCCAGTTATGTAGGGCTGCAAGGTAAAGAAAAAGGTGGATGGAATTCATTTTTGTGACAGGAGCAAAGGTTTCATTGTAGTCAATCCCTTCAATGTGGGAAAAACCTTTGGAAACTAACCTTGCCTTAAGTATTTCAACACTTCCATCTAATGCATGCTTAGTTCTGTAGACCCATTTACATCAGACAATTTTTCTTACTTTTAGAAGAGGAACAAGATCCTAAGTATCGTTTTCCATTAAGGAATGACATTCTTCATCCATAGATGCATCCCAAACTGGATTTCCTGAAGCTTCTACAAAATTTTATGGATAATGATTCTCAGAAACTTGAACCAAAAGAGAAGAGGATCACTGAAAATGAGAACGTGTTTGACGTTGATTTCTACGATCACTGGTAAGATCAACAGCTACTTCACCTGTTGAACAGACCCATCGAGGAAGCATTGGTGCTGGTGCAATTGGAGGAACATGAGCAGGCAGAAGTGGATTTTCATCCTCACTGTCATCATCAAAAACAGGAGTTGGAAACCTGTCAAGGAAGTTGGAAGAAGAAGAAGAAGAAGGCATAATCTCTGAATCAGGCTCACAGGCCAAAGATGGCACACCCACCAAGTTAGGCTCGCAGGCCAAGAGATTTTCATCGAACTTAACATCTCTTCTAATGATTATATCATGAGAATGTGGTTGAAGAATTATATAACCTTTTACATCTCACTACAACAAAACCTTGTGATCAGCGTCTCTTTTAGCTTCCTTTTTAGCGTCCACTATCACTTTTAGTGTAATTTTCATCATTTTTGGACAAAGTGGACACTTTTCCATGGGATGGCACTTTTAATGGCATTTTTTACATCCCTTTTTAAAAGTTGGTGCTATTTTGGATGCTCATTAGCATCCCAATTAGTGTCCCAATTAGCATCCTTTTTAGTGTCCCAATTAGCATCTCAATTAGCATCCTTATTAGCATCCCAATTAGCATCCCAATTATCATCCCAATTAGCATCCCAACCAGCATCCCAATTAGTGTCTCTAATGTTGATGAGTGATTAAGAACACTAATGGCATATGTGTGACCATAATGACAATGATGATGATGATTTTGTTGACAATGTACTTAATGATGTTGATGATGATCAAGATGATGTTTATGTACCATATTGCATTGATGAAGATGATGATGACAACGTCAATTTGCATGATGATGATACATGTCATAATACTTTTGGATACTGCAAAACTTGAGATATTGGAGTTAATAACAAGTAATAGAGGTTATGAGGTTTTGACCATAAAAAATATTTTTATCCATTGGGTTTTACATTGAATGATATGTCCATTGGGTTTAGTAGTTCCCCCACCCCTTATCCCCCAACCCCCCTACAACCCCCTTGAAGAAAGGTAGTACAATACCACATATCATGGTGCTACCAAAATATCACCCTACAAGGTTTTTTTCCATACCCTCATTTTTACCAAGAACATACAAGGAACAAGAAGTGGATATCAATCTTAACATAAAACCTAACTTTCTTTGTACTATTAAGGACATGTTGGTCTTGGTTTAAAATGGAATGAAGCAACAAGAATTTCAATAATGCTCATAGCGTTACTTTGAAGAAGTGGATCAAATTGTTTTACATCTTTGGCCTTATAAGCGGACATATCTCAAGGAAAAAATCAATTAGTTGCTCAAGTTTTATGGCCCCTATCAAATATTCCAGCATTACGCTACACTATTGACCAATGTTTGATTCCCATGGGATTTATTTTACATAGTAAAAGAGTGATTGAAAATATAGAGGGAAATGCCCAACTTATAATACTAGAAGATGGGCATTCACATGGACACACACATCACACACACACACACACATTGCATATCTAAGCTTGTCTCTATGTACTCTTCAAGAGTGACTTTTACTTGGAACTAAGTTAATCACAAAGGTATTTAGAGATATGAGTTGAAATTATAACACTAAGACACAATGACCTCTATAACTATACTACAAACCTGGGGTCACCTCCATAATCAATTTAGGTCTACCATTTTTAATGTGTAGGGACTACTTTTTGTTTACAATATTCAAAGATGAACTAGTATGATTTTATCATTCACCCCCTAGGGCCTACTTTTTTGTCTACAATATTCAAAGATGAATTGATCCATCATATATTAATCCTTAAAATTATGCACATATCTCTTTCTTAGGTAAAAATTCAGGGCCCATGTGGTGTTCAAATGCTCTATCTATGAGTCATAATTAATATTTATATACTAATTAAGGTTTTGTGGATGGTTTTATAACCCCCCATAATATATGTTTCAATACGGTTTTATAACCCCCCCAAAAAAAAAATCAAGGGAATTTTACTTTTAGAGGCAGTGTTTTATATACCATTTCCAAAAGTTCAATTCTCATGAGTTTATAGAAGCACTGCCCCTAAATATATTTTTCAAGTATGTTCTCAATATCCATCCTCTTGAAGAGTATTTCAATTTACCACTAATTATCCTATAAATAATTGAACCCTAATTATTACCCCTAGTTAACCACTAATTGCACCTAAATGACCCCTACTTGACCACTAATTACCCCTAAATAATCCATGCTTACCACTAATTAACCCTTGATACCCTCTAAATGGTCCCTACTTTTTTAGAAGGAAAACCTCATGGAAAAACCCAAGGGATGCTTCTAAACATTCATATATGGCATATTCACTAGTAAACCCATAGATGTAGACTAGTGTTCCTCACACACAAGGATTTGAAATGGGCACATGCCACCATGAACCTAACTAAATTCCCAACATCATGGGAAACCTTGGGATAAATGGACCCTATTTACCCATAATTGACCCATAATTGACACTAATTATCCCCTAACTACCCCCTAATTGACCTCATATTAACCCCTAATTACTGCTAATTACCCCCTAATTGACCCCTAATTACCACATCTCATTACGTAATAATTACCCCTAAATGATCCTTAATTACCCGTAATTGACCACAAATTACCCTTCAATTATCACTAATCAACCCTTAATTACCCTTCATTTACCCATAATCACCCATAAATGACCCTTAACTATGCATGGGGCTGAAGTCCATAACATAGGCCTTATAGAGGGAATATTTTGGATTGTGAGTGGGATATGATGGCCATTTTGGGATGTATAACACCATGATTTTTTTTTACTACTAGGCCATGGTTTAGGATTAACCTCTAGGACCTAAGTTCATCATGAGACTTCAGGTTTTTGGTGACTCTTTATTGATCATTAACTGGATAAAATATCACATACCATCGAGGAATATATATCTTAGGCCTAATTCTGAAGAGTTGATCATAATTGTCTTTAAATTTTGGTTAAATCTCCTTCCAACATGTTTTCAGAGATATGAATCAAATTGTAGATCATTTATCAAAGGATGGTATCTTATTGGGTGATGGTGAATGGAAAAAATGGAAATGTCAAAATGAAACCATCATGGATGATGATCCAGGTCCCATATCTATCTAAACTATGCATCCCCAATTTCTAACATTATCTATGATTGGTGGGGCTTATTCATTTCTGTTGTTATCCATGAATAACATATTTTGTAGTGGTTTTTATGGGTGTTGTAAGAACAAATAAAATGACTATTGAAAAATGTAAGTCCTGTAGGATAGAGTTTCTCTTGAGTTTTTATACTCACAAACTATCAATAGGTGAAGATATAGATGTGTTCTATATGAGTGTAAATAATGTTATTTATTTTTTATAATGAATTGTGATATTTTTTCCTTGAAAAAAAAACTAAATCTGACTACGGATTTCAAACCAAATTCGGTTTTTTCTCTTGCATTCAATCCAACCAACCCCTTATTTGGGTATTGATGGGATATTTAACACCATTACCTGCATTGTTGCAATGGATGATACTATGGTTGGATACCTTTCCCAATCTAAATAATTTGATTTATGTCACCTCTTCCCTTTCCCATCAGAGTCTCACGACATTGAAACCAGTACAAGAGAAGTTGCCTTCAAAATGATGACCATATTAGTGTCTCCACCATGTCTATGCCAATATGAAATAATATCAGTGACCAAATTTTTTGATGTAGTTAATGTTCAATTCATATTGGGTTCCACCCAATGGCGTCCCATATTTGAATCTTGCCATTGGGAAGGCTTATTATCTTTCCCTTTGGTAGGATGTGAATATTTTTCCATTGGACACAAGGCCACCACATGCATGTGTTCAAAACAAATTTTGCATTGGAAAACAATGTTTTCATAGTCCAAAATATTGTGTCCAACTTTTGCCTATGCTCTTCGATGCAATTTGGAAAGAACGTATGGTCATGAATCAATGCAAAAATATATCCAAGCACATTGACAAATATTGTGTATGCATTGAAGAATATCGTGGTCGTAATGAGTATGCTCGTGGACACATTAAAGAAGCTCATGGATGCATGGAAGAGGCAAACAGATGAGGGTTGGAGAAAACTGCCAGCAAATAGGTGGTCAATCTCTCTGACCACAAACTCTGTAATGAGGAATTCACACTGCTTAAGAAAGGACTAGGTTTTTCCATTTCCCTAATAATATTCTGGTAGACAACATCATCTGCAACATTGAAGATGCCATCCAAACCTTGTCTAAAGATGCGAAGGAAGAAGTGAGGCAAGGTTGCATGGTCATATCGAGGAGAGACAAACCACCGAAAGATAACCTTTCGAAAGGGGAATGAGATGCCCTAAAAAACATTAGGAATAACGACGACATTGTGGTCCTCAAGGTTGATAAAGGAGGATCCACGGTTCTCCTCAACAGCAGAGACTACGTCTCAAAAATGCTTGATCACCTAGGCTCAAAGCAGTAGTTATAAAAAACTCAGTAGCAATATGCTTTCAAAAATCACCATAGAAGTCAAGAAGGTCATCAAAGGATCTGGTCTTAATGATAGAACAAATAATCCCCTCATGCCGGTAGGAGAAATAACCCCAAGAATTTATGGTTTACCCAAAATTCATAAATAAGGGGTTCAAACTTATGAGCTCGAAAAATTTGTAGTGAAATGGTTAGGTCCACTGGTTGGACACAATGATTCCTTAATTAAAGACTCCAGAAATTTCGTTGAACTAATTTCAGAAGAGAAGATTTTCCATTTGGGGAACTATGGTTAGCTTTGATGTTGTGGGTCTATTTACCAAGATCCCATTGAATGAAGCTATTGAAGTCATTCATGAAGTTACCGACCCAGAGACAACTAGATTTACATAATTTTGTCTCCACTCTACATTCTTCAGTTTCCAAGAGGAATTCTATGAACAAACCAGTGGGGTAGCAATGGGGTCTCCCCTCTCACCTATCATTTCCAATCTTTTCATGGAGAAATTTGAAAAGATTTCCTTTGAAGCATATTCCTTGAAACCAAATTTGTGGAAAATATATGTGGGTGACACTAATGTCATTTGGCCCCATGGAGAACAAGAACTCAATAGATTCTTGGAGCATCTCAACTGCTAATCAGTTGACATTAAATTCACCATGGAAGTGGAAAAGAATGAGAGCATCCCCTTCCTTGACGTCTTAATCTATAAGAGATTAGATGGTTCTTTGGGACATAAGGTCTTCAGAAATAAATCCCATACTAATAGTTATCTCTATCCAAATTCTCATCATCATCCTGCTCAGAAGCTAGGGATCATCAACACCTTAGCAACGAGGGCAGCTAGAATCTGTGATGATGAACATCTTAAAGAAGAGTAGGATAACCTAGCTAAAATATTTAAGAACATCGGTTACAAAGAGAGTGACATCAGGAGATATTTTAGGAACCCCTTAGGTAAACCAAAAAAACCCCAACAACACAATGACAAAAGGAGGGCCTATCTCCCTTACATTCAAGGCGTCACCAATAGGATTTCCAAAATCCTAAGAAAGAAGGAGATCCTTACAGCTTTCAAACCTCTAGAAACCTTAAGGCAGAAAATGAGAAGTGTCAAGGACAAGATTGACAAACGCCAACAAAAATGGGTCTATCAGGTTACATGTTCATGTGGCCTTAACTACATTGGGGAAATTGGTCGGTCTCTCAAGGTTGGAATAAAATAACACGAGGCTAACATCTGCAAGCAATGCATTCACACCTCAGCCTTAACAGAACACTTGGAGAAAACAAGACACCATATCTTCCTTGAAGAAACCTCGATGCTTGCCAGAGAAAACCACTATTACAAAAGGCGTTTCAGAGAAGCCCTCGAAATAATCAAACACCCAAAAACCCTAAACATGGATGGTGGATTTGAGGTAAGTAAAAACTGGGTCCCCCTAATCAAGTGTCAAAATCAAAACAAGCTCGACAAGTCTAGGTTTTAAGTTCATTACAAAATTCTAACCCTTGGCATTAAAAAACTTTATAAACTTTAATACTTTAAGTGACATTTTTAAAAAACTCTTCATAAAATAATCTTAAAAATAAAAAAATTTATTACCTTTTAAAAAATTTAATACTTTTAAAATAAAAAATATTAATACTTTATAAACAAAAATTTAAAAACTTTATAACATAATTTTTAAACCTTATAACATAAAATTTAAAAAATTTTAACACTTTTTAGATAACTTCATAACATAATTTAAAACCTTATAACATAAAATATTTTATAATAGGGTGAATCCATGAAGATGGGTGTCTATTTTGGGGGTCTTATGAGAAAATAAATTTGATTTTTCATGTTTTTCAACTTTGGGCGAACGAAAGTGATATTTTCGTTTAGAATTTCAATTTCAAGTAAAAACAAAACTTTTAGAGAATTATGTTAGCTTTCTATTCATAATTTTTTCAAATTTTTTTATTGAGATTTGATATGTCCTTTCGGAAAATGTTTGACAGTGTGTCCTTATAAAATGAAAGGACTAAAAAATAGACATGTTTGGTTGCGCCCCTAAAATCATTGTTAAACTTGTGTTTTGCAAAAACAAAATATGTTACGACAATCTACACATAATATACTATTGCAATGACTATAAGTTTGTAGCCAACAAATCTATACACTAATTATAATATTATTTGAATTCAATCAATGGGGAAACCTTGTCGATTTTCAACATGTGTTTGGTTGCGCCACTTTTATTTCAATTTACTATAAAATTTAAAAATCTACGAATACCCTTTTGAAGTAGACACTCCAATGAAGTGCACCATATTTGTTTCAATTTTTTAGGTGGTGTATTTTTAAATTTATATATTTTTCATTTCACGGCATGTTGAAAGAGATGAAACGAAACTCGACACATGTTAAGAAACAAAAAATAAATAAAAATAGCATATCTCACCTATAGACAACAAAATCTATACCTACGGAAAGTAGATTCAATGACGAAACTAATGGTATCAAGTCTGACAGTCGATTTGTAGTGTAAGGCATCCATTTTACCTTTCGAAAATGGAGAAATTTGAAAATTGTGCAGGTTTCAGGTCTCAGAGGTTATTCGGTAGAACAATGTTTTTCCATTACGGAACCATTATTTACAATGCAAACAAAAAAAAAATCATCGGTCGAAAAAAAATTTGTCTACCAAATTCTTTTTAGCTCGCGTTCTTCTATTTATTTACCATCAATGGTTGGTTATCTATTCATCAACTATAATTTATCCATGCACGACAGTAAACAATAATAATACATTACAATTTATCATATTACTAGCACACCCTCAAACAAAATAGGTACTCTTTAAGGAGATACACTAGGCTTAATATATCCTTTGTCTATAGAAACTCCTGTAATTGTATTGTTCATTTCGTTAATTCTAGGATACTCATATGATATGGAGCTCATGATACTAGTGTTTAAAATGACATTATATCTATGTTAAAATCTAAATATCGTTTAGGTGGTAATAGTGATAACTTGTCACAAAATACAACTTCAAATTCCTTTCAAATAGGAAATTGTTCCAATTCCATTTTTTTATTTTTTGGGATCAAATTCTTTAATTTTGATGCCTTAAAGTTGACACCCTTTCCTAATACACTTTTTATGTTGTAGTGCTGAAATTTGTCGTGTAGATAAAGGTATATAAATTTCATTCATTGTATGATACTTATCCTCCTCATCCACACTACTAAAAATTTTATGCAAATAGTCGATAACATCTTTATGAGATTCTAGCCAATCTATACCTATCAAAATGTCATAGGATCCTAGGGGAAGTATATTTAAATTAACTAAGATATCCAAGTCATTAAAAACTAATAACAAATCTTTAACTATCTCCGTAACTCTCATTTTTACCTTTGTTTCCAGCTTTACCAACCATGCATTTTTTTGTTTTCCTTACTAAGTTTACACTTTTCAACTACTTTTGGTGTAATGTAACTTAAACTAGACCCTGAATCAATAAGTATTGAAACATGTATGTTCAAAACTTTACCTTCTACTTCCAACATGGTGGATTGATTGTCCACCTGCTGATATTCCAAAGAAACATTAACTATAGGGATATTTCTGGCTATGTCATTCACAGTAGAAGCTTCCTGCAACATGCTTACGAGTTACTATTCCATCCTCCACTGGAATTTTTGATACTCTTTACCCCATTGCTATTGGTTGAACCTCGTCAGTTGTAATTTTTATCAATATGACCTCTTGCTCCTTTTCCAAAAGGTGAGGGTTTAAATCCTTTCCTACTTGATCGATCTTTTCAATTTTTTTATTTTTTCAACTTCTACTCAATTTGGATATTTGTTTAAACAAATGGTAGCACAACTAGGCCTTTCTAATTGCTTCATCCATTGTTGAAGAATTTCAAACACAATGTTTTCCTTATACACTAGTGGTAAACAACTGATAAAATTATATACCTTAGCTTTTTCAACTCTTAGGTATGGTACATAGCATTGTAAATTTACAAACTTGGTTACAAATTCTTCCAAGGTTAACAATCCTAGTCTCAAATCATTGAATTATTGGGCTTTCTCATCATAATATCGTTCTAACATATACATTTTTTCAATAGTTTTTTAAAAAAATTCCAACTCAACTCTTTACTACGTATGTTACTGACACTCTTAGCCTCATTCCACCACGGAGCAGATTTAACAACCGAGATTCTATCCCTTCCTCAAATTCTCCATCAAACATGAAGGGCCTTAACTTTTTGAATTCTCCTTGTAACTCTACAAGTCTTTTTTTTTTTTCATTATTCATTTAATCACCTTTCTTTAAATCCTGGGGGTTTATATAGGAATTCTATTTGTAGTTTCTTCACTACTGCAACTTTGTAGTGCTTCTTTTATTTTCTTGTAAGGAACATAAAATAAATATAATAATTAAATTGATAGTGTTACCTTAGTATAAAAAATATTAAAATTCAAAATCAAGTTGCTAATTTTACCTTAGTAATAAAAAATATTTCTATCAAAACTTTCTAACATTCTCAACTTCTCAACACCACATCTACAATCATACATTAACTTAATAATACATACTTTCATATATCTTGCACCTATAAAAACTTCTTGACATTCCTAACATTTCCTAACATTCATATATTTGCACCTATCAAAACTTCCTAACATTCGGAACATTTCTTAACATTCATTCATATATTTACACCTATTAAAACTACCTAACATTCATTCATATATTTGCACCTATCAAAACATTCACTCCTAACAGTCCCACATTCACTGCTAACATTGCACCTATCAAAACATTATCTCCTAACATTTCCCTATTCCTACATTCACTCCTAACATTAAGATTCTCCATATATTCATTCTTAACATTAACATTCCCCTATATTCATTCTTACATTCATTTATACATTCATATATTTGTACCTATCAAAACTTCCTAACATTCATAACCTTTCTTAACATTATGAAACATATATTTGCACCTAACATTTTGTAACATTCATTTCAAACATTCATATATTTGCACCTATCAAAACATCCTAACATTCTTAACATTAACTTCCTAACATTCCTAACATTAACATTTCCATATTCATTCCCCATATATTCATTCTTAACATTAGATTGCACTTATCAAAGCATTCATTCCTAACATTCCCCTATTTCCACATTCACTCCTAACATTACACCTATCAAAACATTAACTCCTAATATTGCACCTATCAAAACATTCACTCCTAACATTCCCCCATTACCACATTCACCCCTAACATTGCACCTATCAAAACTTCCTAACATTAACATTTCCATATTCATTCCCCATATATTCATTCTTAACATTAGATTGCACTTATCAAAGAATTCATTCCTAAAATTCCATATTTCCACATTCACTCCTAACATTGCACCTATCAAAACATTGACTCCTAATATTGCACCTATCAAAACATTCACTCCTAACATTCCCTCATTCCCACATTCACTCCTAACATTTCACCTATCAAAACATTCACTCCTAACATTCCCACATTCACTCCTAACATTGCACCTATCAAAACTTCCTAACATTCCTATCATTCCTAAAATTAACATTTCCATATTTATTCCCCATATATTCATTCTTGACATTAGATTGCACCTATCAAAGCATTCATTCCTAACATTCCCCTATTTCCACATTCACTCCTAACATTGCACATATCAAAACATTCACTCCTAATATTGCACCTATCAAAACATTCACTCCTAACATTCCTCCATTCCCACATTCACTCCTCACATTGCAAATATCAAAACATTCACTCCTAACATCCCCCCATTCCCACATTCACTCTTAACATTGCACCTCTCAAAACTTCCTAACATTAACATTTTCATATTCATTCCCCATATATTCATTATTAACATTAGATTGCACCTATCAAATTATTCATTCCTAACATTCCCCTATTTCCACATTCACTCCTAACATTCACTACTAACATTACACCTATAAAAACATTCACTCCTAACATTCCCTCATTCCCACATTCACTCCTAACATTGCACCTATCAAAACTTCCTAACATTCCTAACATTAACTTCCTAACATTCCTCACATTAACATTTCCATATTTATTTCCCATATATTCATTCTTAACATTAGATTGCACCTATCAAAGCATTCATTCCTAACATTCCCCTATTTCCACATTCACTCCTAACATTCACTACTAACATTGCACCTATCAAAACATTCACTCCTAACATTCCCCCATTCCCACATTCACTCCTAACATTAACATTTTCCATTTATTCATTCTTAACATTAACACTGCCCATATATTCATTTTTACATTCATTCATACATTCACATATATTCATTCTTAACATTAGATTGCACCTATCAAAACTTCATAACATTTCTATCACTCTCAACTTCTCAACAAGAAACATACATAATTTTAATAAATTACATACATTCATATATTTGCACCTATCAAAACTTCCTAACATTCCTAACCTTTGCATATACATGTATATAATCCCAAAAACAATATCTAAGGTCAATGCACATTTATATAATCCAAATAAACAATCATGAACATGTGAATTCAATGTACATGTATATAATCCAAAAAAAAAATCATGTACATGTGAATTCAATGTGCATGTATATAATCCAACAGTTATGTACATGTGAGTTCAAAGTACATTTATATAATCCAAAAATTAAACTCCTCCATGTCCAAATCAACTACAACATATATATCTACATAAAAAGAACAATATAAATAATTATCTAAATAGAAGTCCACCACTATCCTCAACCAGGGTCTTCCCTTGGACTCGTAACAATCTGTAACATGTATAAAAACAGATTATGAATAGCATAAATTATTTAAAGAAATTCAAACCAAAATCAAAACATTAAAACATTAAACTAATATATCGAAGAACAATTCAATTATTAACAAAATTACCTCCAATTCTCTATGATCCAATGGAGTCTTCTCTTTGCCTCTAAAAGGTGGAGTAGACCCAAGCTACAACATATATAAAAACAGTTTATAAATCTTACAAATTATTTAGACTATTTTAAACTAAATTCAAAAAATAAAATATTAAACTTACAATTCCAACACTATCGTCCAATAGAGTTTTTCATTTTCCTCAAAAAGATCGAAGAGACCCAAGCTTCAACATATATAAAAGCAATTTACAAATGTCAAACATTATTTAAACTATTTAAACATATATATCAAAGAACAATTCAATTATGAACAAATATACCTCGGTGCCAATATCCACATCCATCAAAGAACCTATATGTTCACCTCCAATTTCAATATGTTCTCTTCCCTTAAAATTTAAATTTTGTTAATAAATAAATCATAGTAAAAGCAAAAAATATTAAGCTTAGCAATTAACTTAAAAAACAAAAAAAATAAAACATTACCTCACAATAGATGGAAAATCATCTAAAAAGTTTGAATCTAATGGAACTTGCATAAATAAGTCAAATTAACAATAAGATACATAGTTAAATTTAAAAACAAAAAAAACAAAAAATCTTTGAAACATAAATATAAATATGTAAATTTTAAATATACCTCTTCAATATGCTCTTCTACATTTCCATCATTTTGACTAGTGGAGACTCTAAAATTATGTTCATTTAACAATCGAGAAAACTGAAAACAATAAACATTTACGTAACATATTTATTACTAGACATCAAAAAATAATTTACGATACATAGATATAATAAAACAAAAATTTTAATTCAAAATGAATAAAAATAATAATAGATTGGAAGTACACAAACCTCTCCTATGCTTGACGTGTCATTAGATATTCTATCCGAAGCTACATTATGACAAATCTTCGCATAGGCCTTTAGATATTCAATGCCCATACAATCTAACTCATCATTTGTTTTGTAAACAAAATTTTGTCGAATAGTGGCTCGAGCCCTCTCTCGACTCAATCCAACATCAACTCCTACAAATTCCGAAGTCAAACCTTCGGCAACATTATGCCTTGCAGTTGTCCCAACTTGTGATGTGGGCTCCATCTCTGATTTGTAAGTCACAAGCCTAGGTGGACGAGATATCGGAGGTGGAGGTCAAAGAGTAATAGGATCTCTAAGGGAACCTTTTTTATTGCATATCCCCCCCTTTCCAACTCCATAAAACTCGGAATGAATATCAGTATAGGCTGGCTTCATTCCTAAAAAAAATCAGCATAAAAAAATCTAGCAAAATAATTAGGAACCTCATCGTTCCATGGCAACTGACCATAGGCTGCAAGAAACTGATCATATAAAAAATGTGCAAGTTCAGGGTGCTTAAAATATTGCACTTTCAATGCTTTCCACTTTAGGCCCTCTTTGAAGTTGAACATTGAGTTGGCCTGTTCTCTAGTCACCCTCTCCACAACATCCCACTTGGACCCATCACTTCTGCCTTTCTTCTTTGCATCAAGGCAACAAAACCATTTGTTGTTGGTCCACGATCCTCATATACCTCAATGAATTTTTGTAAATATTGCAAAACCATCTCTATACTTTGTTTGTTCTCTAGAGCGAGATCCAAACTAGAAAGATCATTTTGCATCTTGTCATAGTGAGCCCTACAACTTTCAAGAGTTATTTGTTGAATACCACTTTCCCATGGAATCTCATCTGGTAAATCTGATGGATAGGTCATAATGGGCATACAACCCTCAGCTAGCTAGACATATTGCTTCCTTGCTCAACCTTCTCCACCGTGTAGGATGACGAGCCTCTTGCGAACCTTTCTCTGCTTCCACACTTATCTCCCATATAGAAGGTTGAGATCCACGTTCACCCATATATGATAAGGGGGAATCATCTCTACCACGATCGCCACGTCGATGATCAGATGAATGTGAACTATACTATAGCTTGAGTCCTGAGGTGAAGTCGATAATATTTGATTTTCATTTCAGACACCAACTCCCAAAGAATGTGATGACCTCCTACGCTTATGTCTCAAATGCTACTCTCTTTCCATTGGATATCATATCTACAAGTTTACACAAATATCAATTTCTACATGTTAATTAATCAACTTCAAAGAGCTAGCTACTATTAAAACTAATCTTTCAATGTAATATAAATAGAAAAACAAAGGTGGTATGGAGAAATAACATATATAAAGACAATGAGGCTTCTTTGTGATAAGGAAGATCCCTGAATCCACTAAATACACTGGTATATGATGGTTACTACGCACGTTGTATAACGTTTTGACCCCGGCACATGCCATAAACTTGTTTTGGTTCAGAGGCCAAAGGTTGAAACGTAGAGTAATTTGAAGCCAAACATGCTGATCCATTAAAAAAAATTTCAAGTCGAGAGATGGAAAATGCGGGGAGATAGTGTGTCAGGCCTGAATTTCGAGAGCCATAATGCCTCAATCACTAAGGGACTAACCTTCTACATGTTAATTAATCAACTTCAAAGACCTAGCAACTATAAAAACTAATATTTCAATAAAGACCTAGATATCACTAATGTTATCTAATAGTCATTTAACTGCATGTGCATGAACTACGTTTTGCTAAGTATAAAATATAGTCTAAGGCAAATGCAAGTACTTACCTACTCTACAGAAAGACACTAATGTTGGCTACTAGCTACCTAGTCATTATAGAGCTATTAGTGAGCGCATCACTATTAAATATATATAGAGCTTCTATTTCTTCAACTGAACTTATATCGTAGGTGAATCAGCTATCTCATCCCTAAATCTCATAGGGAGAAAGTATTTCTAGATTATTCTACGTCGTAGTCTTGATCGAACTAACATAATCTCATAATAGATATCTGGCATTCCTTTCCTTCTCTTCGTTTCTCAGCTTTAAATACTTCCACTTCCCTTCTTCTGGGATCTAGATTGTTTACAATGAATTATATATCCTAGTGCCTCTGGTTGTATAAAGCAATGAAGAGTAAGGGCAGTGAATCAACTGACAACTATCAATCAGCTATTGTGATTTCATGGATTTATCACATCAAATGGCAAGGACATATAGATTTCAATTTGGACTAAGGTGAGCATCTAGGGACTGACTACATACACCTATGGATTCCCCCCATTAGTCCAGCCTATCCCTATCATTTTATGTTACACTTCTAGTTTTTTTGGTCTCCATCCCCATCTCCATCCCCATAAGAAGATAAAGCAATTATTTCTTTAAAGTTTCCTTTATCTATCTAACCTTTTCTCTCTATGTTTTGGAAAAGCATGAAATGGCAATGGAACTTAATGCAATGCATCATGGACTAAGATAGTCATAAAGTGCCATGGGACTTATACTTTGGCTAGTATTTGTATGGACTAAAGCAAGTAGTAGAGCTTATGGACAAAACTATATATTTATTACACTACAGCTGAAGTTGTAACTCAGGCAAGAAGTAAAATGAAAAGGTTTTGAAATCATGTCCCCTACCAACAAAAAAACAGACAGAAATAAATTGTTTACTTAGGGACTTGATCAGCTCTGTCCATTTGGACTGAGTTGATCAGCTCTGTCCATTTGTACAGAGCTGATCAGCTATGTCCAAATGGACAGAGCTCATCAACTCTGTCCAAATGGACAGAGTAGATCAGCTCTGTCCATTTGTACAGAGCTGATCAGCTCTGCCCATTTGGACAGAGCTACAACCTATGCAGTCTTAAATGTCATTAAGAGATGCTACATAATGCAGCTGCATTAATGGTGACATGAATTAATCATTTCATAACCCACCAAAACCCCATAAAGTATATATTTATATGAAGTTACTTCCCTCCCAAAGATACCTTACCCTACGTAGAAACACCCCTGATCTGCGGTCCATTAACTCCCTAGTTTCCTTAGTTTCCATGACATAAAACATCAAATTTTCTGACACCCCAGCTTTGTCCATTTGGACACCCCAACCATGGATATTTTCTCTGGTGGAGTTATTTAAGCCTTCATAACCATGGATTCTTTTGGACAGAGTTGTCTTAAATATTCTATAAATTTTCATGTACATAGAGAATAAGAATAAGCTAATTAAAAAGTTATGGATTTTTTTAAACAGAGTTGTCTAAATATTCTATAAAATTTCGTGTACATAGAGAATAAGAATAAGCTAATTAAAAAATATAGAAAAAGAAAAAACATTAACAGATTTCAAGTTTTATGTTAAATTTTGTTTAATTAAAATCATTTAAAATAAGTATTACACTTAAAGCCAAATTCAAAATATAAGATCTTATATCAATAGTGCTTCATATGTTCTTTTAATTTTTTTTGCAATCAGCTATGTCCAAATGGATAGGGTTGTTCAGCTCTGTCCATTTGGACAGAGCTGTTCAACTTTGTCCAAATTGGCAGAAATTGAACTGTATATCAGCTACAATATGCTATTTATGGGCGCATAGAGGCCGAGAGTTTTATTTTGAGGTTGTTGTAAAACTGGGGAAGTGGACTGTAGGCCCTGACCATTTTTATCGGTTGGAATCGGGTAAAACTAGGATTTTATTCAATATAAACTATACAATGGTGGCCCTTTAGGGAGAATGGCTCCTATCCTAGCCCCTCTTAGAATGGTTCTATCTATGATAACTGGGATTTCGCCAAGCATACGCTTTAAGACTAGTATGATTACAGTTTCATATATGTGTATATTATGCATAATACTACTACTTATGGAGTTCTATTACACTATGCGTAACTATGAACACTTAAGCTTGTTTCTCGTTTGTATTGGATTTGTTAACCACATGTTATCTATGGGAATAGTTCAGGTCATGGATTCTAACCATGTAAGCTTGAATAGGCTTGTAACTCTTCATATTAAACACGACAATATTGAACACTATGTTACTTATACCGATATAAGCTTTGAATACACTCTATTCTATGAGCTTATGTTGTGCTTATAACTAACCTGTATTGATTAGGGAAACTATATAAGTGTAACCTTCATAACCAGTAGTGGAATCACTTGTATTACATTAGCTTACTACCATTGTAATTATGAGCTTAGAGATTACATAAATACAATAAGCGGAATCATTGAACATAATAGAATGGTTACCCTTGTTTATCATGTGTAATATGAAACAAGCACATAAGCTAAGTTGTACTGCTATTACTCTGTACTAATTATGTAATATATAAAGGTAATCATGTATAGACTAGTGTGTACAGAACATACATCTGTCCAAATGGGTAGAGCTGTTCAACAATGTCCTTACTACCATTGTAATTATGAGCTTAGAGATTACGTAAATAGAATAGGTGGAATCATTGAACATAATAGAATGGTTACCCTTGTTTATCATGTGTAATATGAAACAAGCACATAAGCTAAGCTATATTGCTATTACTCTGTACTAATTATGTAATATATAAAGGTAATCATGTACAGACTAGTGTGTTGCATAACATACATCTGTCCAAATGGGAAGAGCTGTTCAACTCTGTCTAAATGGGCAGAACTGTTCAACTCTGTCCAAATGTACAGAGCTATTCAACTCCAATTACAATGCTATCTTTCCATAATAGCTTAATGGAATAGCTCTGATAAGAGTACTCATAATGATGACTTAATAAAGGTTAGACAAGATTTAACTCATAGTACTCATAATGATATAAAATTTAGACAAGCTTTACCTCATAGTCAAGGGGCAACACAACAACACCACACCACGAGAAGACCACATACACCTCCACAAACAGACCTCCAAGCCGACAGGAAAATAGATAGATAAGGGGTGACAGGATGGCGGATGTACAGTTCAAACAGCTGGGTGATGTGGACAAGGATGAGACAGGCAATGAGATGGGTGGTGAGACGAGACGGGTGGCACAACAGGTGGCGGGAGCAGTAGGATGACGACAAATCGCTGCAGGCGAAAACAACGAAAATGATGCCGCAGCTGACCTTATATGGTAAAAAATTATTTGGCCAAACAATTGTTCGGACGAACAATTATTCAGTTGAATAATGATTGAAATGCCAATAAAAATCACCGGTCAACAATCTGTTTCGTCAAATTAAATGGTTACAGTTAAATTTTATTCAGCCGAATAATGCCTGCTATGTTAGTTGGGCACCCGATTCTCATGGAAGTGTTACCCAACTTTGAGTTTTCACCCAATAGGAACTTTATCACATAATTCGAAAATAAAGTGTTACAACATAGTGTTACAAAATAAATCTTAAATAAAAACTTATTTAAGATTTAAAAAACCTTTCTAAAAAACTCTGTATAAAACTTTTTAACATAATTTATAAACTCTTTAAGAATTCTTAATAATTAAAAACCTTTAAAAATTTCTTATAACATAATTAAAAAACTTCTTTTAACATAATTAAAAATCTTCTTATAACATAGTTAAATGCTTTGTAATATACATAATAATATCTTTAATAAAACAAATAATTTTATTATTAAAAAATTATTATTATTAATAATTTCAATTAAAAATTTTAACTAATATTTTATTAAATCATAAAGAAATTAATAAAAAACCTAATAATTTTTTTAATTTTTTTTTAAAATATAAAACATTTTAGATAAAAAAACATAATTGGATATCTTATAATGTAGTCCGCTAAAAAATTGATTTAGAAAACCTTGAAAACTAATTTAGAAAACCTAAAAACTTAACATCAAACCCAATCTTGATTCTCCAAAAAATCCTACTAAATTTTTATTATGACCAACTTAAAATTATAAAATATTTAAATGTTGTACATTTCAATTAATAAACCTCAATATTATATATCATGTACTAACATAACAATGACTATAATCACATCATATCAAGAAAATTAAAATTTAAAACTTCCCCCCTCTGTCCAGCAAGAAAATTAAAATTTAAAACTTCCCTCCTCCCTCGAGCCTAGAATTTGAGCTCATTTTTTCTCATCAAACTGTGGAACTCACCCTCGTTTTTGTCCAACCCTAGATTTCAAGCAATCATCAGAATGATTTCACCTCCATATTTTTTCAGGGTTTGATGAAATGATTTTATCCACTTTGATAAGGAACATAGCAAGGCTTTGGAGGGAGGCCACACTGATGAGGAGCATAGCAAGGTATTGGATGCAAGGGCATTTTACTAATAGTAAATTCATTGTTTCTCATGCCCAGCAGAATGTCAAAGAGATCCTTCTCACCAACATCACTTCTGTCGCTGCTTTTGCCTCTAGTGGTGAGGTGATCCTCTATGATCCAAGAACTAAAGAAAGGGAAAATAGTTCCCCAAATTGGGAGTTGTATGAAGCACCATCATTATCCAAATAACTTCTTTCAACTCTTCAGATGTTATAAAATGAGGATCGGACATGTATTTACGAAGGCCATGTTTCTTAACAGGTTAAAGGCCGAGTGTGGGAGACAGTGTATCTGATATTTACACACTTTGATCCCTTCTTGGATTCTTCAAAAATAAAATGAATCATTCTATGTACTTGATCTCTTCTGAGATATTGCAGAGCTTCTAGCCTCTTGGCGGAGAAGAGTTCTGTGTTGGATATTCCTCTCAGCATATGCCACTGAGAACCATATTGACACAAAAAAATGAAGACTTGTGGTGGGAAAGTGATCTGGCTACTTGCTTAACAATTCGGCCTACAAAAATGTGGTCATGGTTCTTCACAATCTCTTGGACGTTCTGCTGGACATTTGCAAATGTATATTTAGTCAATGCATTTATAGTTTTTTTGTTATTTGATGAGCTGCAATCTCATATATCTTCTCTATTTTTTTAATGGAAGAAGGTGCTCTGTTTTTTAATGGAAGAAGTGTGTTATTGTTTCAAGAAGGGTGTTAATGTTTCATGTTACTATTAAAAGATTTTTTTCTTGGCATATTTTTGTAGGGAAAGAAGACACTTTTTCTACATGAGTAACTACTAGATGTCATATTTGCAAAAAGGCCCAAATTTACTTATGTAATTCCTTGGCCCAAAGGAGAACAAGGGATTGCAAAAGTGTAGACATTCTGGCATTGCCATCGCCATTTCCAGGTATTTTTTCTTCCTCACACCATTCTTGAATTGATAAAAAAACCATTCTAGGTTCTGAAGAAAATCTCACCAATACAAAATTTGAAATCTCCATTAAACCATCGCAGCGCAAGCTCCTTTCCACTTAATTAATTAGGTTTTTGGGCAATTAAAGGACACTGAACTTTTAAATCGGCCTCTAACCAAAAAAGATTCAAACAAAACAATACCACTTACTCTATAATGATTGAGAGACTAGGGTTTGTGGGTAGGTTTGGATAAATGCAAGTCCTTTTAAATTAAATAGTCACCAAATCGTTTCTTAGGAATGAAGGGATTTCCATCTCTATATTTAAGTGTCATTGCCAGGATCATGTGCCATTGTCGAGAGACAATATCCCCAGGTATGTCCTTTCCCACACTAGACAAGACCGTATGACCTAATCCTATTGATCAAGGAGAAATGTCTCAAAGATACAAGTTAAACAACGTATATATGCAAGTATCATATAACCAAGCTGAGTAACCAAGCCAAGCAGTTGAGTAGAATCCAACGAAAAAGGTGAATCAATTCGGGCATTGCTCTTAGATATCTATCACTGGAGGGGGAATAACTAAAATCTTGTTCTCTCGTGTACAACGTCGATATGAATCCAACAATGGAGGCATACATGCATGCGTGAAGAGCAAGGATCATTAAGTTATTCAGTGACTAGCTTACAATAATTGGTTGGAAGGACCCAAATCAGAGTCTAGTTACCTAAAGCAGAGTAAGGTTTTCCCTCCCGTTGGCCCTAGACAGCGACCCTTTTCTATTAGGTAAGTCCCGCAGGTTACTTCCAAACATTTTTTCTCCTCTCTTCCTTTCTATAGGTAGTGTTCATGGCGCTCGTTGTCGTATATACTGTGTAAAGGTTTAAGCGACTGATATCCTCTTATCCCAAGTAGAAATAATAAAGAGGAACCAATTGTCTCTAGGTCACCATTGTGGGAATGAATTAGATGAAGACTCTGTTGATAAGAGGTCAAGTGACTTCTTCAAGACTACTTATTTATAGACTTTGAGTAGGTTGCCAATAAAAGGATGCTATATATTTGATGATTTGAAGATGCCCAAAAAGGGTAGGTTGCAATTTATTTGATGATTTGAAGATTCCCAAAAAGGGTAGGTTGCAATTTATCTTTTCCGGCTAGCACCACACCAACAATGGAGACAAGAGAATGCATATTCATGAACTTATCCGCAAATACAATACGATCTTTGCAACAGTGATTTCTTCTCTATAACGCCAATGTAGTGAATGATCTCTGTAATATAATGGAAATAGGCAACACAATAGTCTATGTAATGCCACAAATAGTCACCAAGTCAATGAGACTTGTGTTAAGAGAGCTTGAATATTATATACCAGCACATATGAATAATTTAGAGCTAGTCCAACATGTATGAACTGTGAGTAATTTATGCAATGAGTAATTGGTGCTGAATGGAAATGTATGAAAATAGATAATGTATGAGTGATACACAGAGATGAAAAACTATATGAGTGAATACGAGCCATAGATATAAAGATTCTAATTTTATCACATGACAGGCCCTTCAAGCTATAGGTATGCAGATATTTGGAATTGTACGCAGGTCTGGAGTATAGCATAGGTATATACGCTGAGGTACAGGATTGCACGCAGCAATGGGTTATCCAGTAATTGGTTACATAGCTAAAGATTACATGCAGAGATGGAGGCAGTGATGGAGTGCGTGAAGAGAAGAACGTAGCAGGGGTAGCACAAATTATGCCAGCGAACAGATCATGGAGTTAAATCAAAATGTTAGGGCTCTTCTACAAATTTTAGGCCTAGATTAACTCCACAAGATTGAGTGATTTGTTTGTTAAGTCCCTCCCTCCTCTAAGTTATAAGCTCCAATCCGATCTTCCCACTCTCCTACCTGATGACTAGTAGTACATCTATTTCTTATATGTACCCTCCTTCCTACCTTTGTGAAAATGTTATTACCTGACTCTCTTACTTTACTATCTTCTCTTCGTCCTGCCTTTCTATGGGAGAAGGATCATTTTGGTAGATTTTGGACTTTTCATTTGTTATATAGCGCAATTTAAAACCCATTGGATTGATCTAAATTTGTAGTTCTAGGGCTCACTTTAGTTATGTTTACCAGCATGATGCTTAGTGCTCCACTAACTTATGGCTCTATTAGGTGCTAACCGATGCATTATAGTGGGTGAATCAGATACAAAGGTCCAGCAGACAGCGCTTCCCTCTCCCTAAAAATGTACAAGGTGACTCTTATAGTACAATAGAGCATGGCGACCAGAATGATTTAGGAAAATAGTTGGTTCACCTTGGGGAAGATGAAAGACCTAACCACTAGATGAAAGGGACCTACCAATCGATCCAGTTACTAGCAGGTGACTTTCAAAGGCTCTCTGACCATAAAGAACTGCCAGTCTTATCTAACGTGAAACTAGTAAGGATCCCTAAATACCTGATTTGGTGAATAACAGGAAATATATAAAGTAAGTGGATGCTCGAAACAAGTGGTAAGGAAGCGAGAGTGAGGCTAGACCTACAACTATACGAAAAACTATATGAACAACTATAAGAGCTTGACTCAACCTTAGGCTATAGCTTTACCAAATCTTACGACCAAGTTCCTTTCTTACTTTCCTTCCCTTCTAAGTGTGCTTTAGCAACAAGCTAAATATTTGCCTTTCAACCCTATTGAATCGAATAGCTAGATATGTCGGGGCTAGTACCTCACAATAGTTGAAATAGTCTTTGTACCGATAGTGCCAATAGTCTTTCCAATAGTTTAAAATAGGTCTTCCTAGGAGTAAAATGATAGTTAATAGTCCCAGGTTGTCAAATAGGATTGCCAAGAGAAATAGGACCTTAACACCCATTCTATTATAGAGATATGAAATAGCCCCACCTAACTAGATAGATTTATTTATTGGCTGGCCTAACCTAGCCTCGAAACTCTATGGATGGATTTGAAGCTAAGTTATACACTTCTAACCCATTATATATATTGAAAGAGATTGAAAGGGTTAAGATCAAGGGTTAGTCGTTAGAGCTAGAACAAGTAGAGCAGGAAGAAAAGAAAGAAAGAAACTACTTATACTACTACTTTAGCACTACAATAGAGTATAAAAGATAAAAAACTAGAACTACTAGTTGTTATGCAACTTCTTCACTAAAGCTAAGAACTAAGAAGAGAGAAAGTTAGAGATAGCATTTTTTTTTATTCAACTATTGGGACTTAGAGTTGCACTAATTAGAAGTCTCGTTTGAGGAACAACTGGAAGTCTTTACCATATGGACAACTATACCATAATGCTAGTACTTATTATAGCCTTAACTCTATGGACCTTACTTAGGCTAGTACCTCTTAAGGCTAATAGTACTTAATGTATGAACCTTACTGCTAGTACTTATTGCATGGATGTGACTACGGTATTACCTTATGGATGTACTTATAGCTAAGACTAAGGATAGTACTACTTACCTTACCTTAAGTTCAATCCTACTTTATTTCTCTTAAGGGCTTAGCTGTAATTTTACCTCCAAATGCCAGAATCCAGATCATATGTTGGATGAAGCCCACAAGTTCTTGGAAACTTATGCTAGCTTTATCAACTATCTGAAGCCCTCCACCGCCATAGTAAATGTTTGGGGATCATAGTTGCACACTGTAGCTAAACAAGCCTACTACAGTTCCATGTGCTGAGATGATTAGATGGATTATCAACCATACCAACATTAGCATGAAAAAAATGATAAATGATGAAAATAGGTGCATATTAACATGACAAAAATGATAAATGATGAAGTTAGGTGCATAGCTTAATTTCAATCCAACAACCTAAAAAATATTGTGCACAAATTTCTATTTGTGGCATAAATACTATGCATTTGATCAATGCAATGCAATTGGAATCTGGCAAAGTGACCCTGACCTCACACAGAGAGGAAATTCAAGGGAAGGGAAGTTCAGCTTTTAAACTATACTATGTTTCCATACGAATATAAATCCATGCTAAATTAATATTTCTTCTGCATATAAAACTTGTTTTTTATAATTCTAAATCAAAATTATTTTAACAAACATAGATTGTTTTTATTATTTTATTAAATCCGTTAGTTTTTATCTAAAATAAATTTTGTTTCAAGAAGAAGACAAATAATCTATATTTTAATTTTTTTAGAACCTAATTGAAATTTTGTTTCAAGAAAAAGACAAGGGATTACAGTCTTTTCAACTTTTCCATACCAGTATAAATCCATGCTAAATTAAGAGTTTTCTACATATAGAACTTGATTTTTATAATTCTATTTGAACAAACATATATTGTTTTTATTATTTTATTAAATTTGTTGGTTCTTACTTAATTAATTTTTTCAGAATTTAATTGAAATTTTGTCTCAAGAAAAAGACAAGGGATTACACTCTTTTCATCTCCATACCAATATAAATCCATGCTAAATTAAGATTTCTTCTGCATATAGAACTTGTTTTTTATAATTCCAAATCAAAATTATTTGAGCAAACATAGATTGTTTTTATTATTTTATTAAATCTGTTGGTTCTTACCTAAAAGAATTTTTCTTGAGAAAGATTTTATATTTTAATTTTTTCATAACATAATTCAAATTTTATTTCAAGAAAAAGACAAGGGATTTATATTTTATTTTTTTTCAAGGAAAATAATAAATGAGGGTTAAAAGATTAAAGTATAATTGATGGTATTTGGATCTCCTTTATTTTATAAATGTATTTTTATAAGAGAAAAAGACTGAACCAAACGAAGTTATGATGGGGATACTAGGGCTAACAATAAGCCTTCATTATTTTCAAGTAGAAAGGTAAAACCACCCTTCATGTGCGCACTCAAGTGTTATTGGGATCTACGTGTATGTTTTGGTCATGTAATTATGTGTGAAGAGGAAAGGTAAAATAAATTTAATGGAATTGCGACGTCTATCAAAACTTGAGCCCCTTGAGCTACAATATGTGAGTTGAACGGGTTGGCTTCTGCATCCATTAGGTCATGACAATTAAGCAACAAGCTACTAATGGATATCCTAACTATATAGTATAGATATTCAATATGAAGATTGACTTGGGATATTAAAAAATTGAAACAAAATGTTTTCTTCATTTGTCAACCTTATTTGGTCATTCAATGATCTTCAATACATGAGATTATAAGAGGACCCATGTGCATGGTCGACAGGAAAAATGGTGTCGCTTGTGCAAATTATTATGTGTAGAAATTTTGATGTCTCACATAGTTCAAGTTTCAATTTCAAAGGTATAGTCTCTCCACGTCCAGGCCATGTCTCACTTTCAAAGGGATTTGCTAGCAAATTTCAATAGGAATAATCCCATCAACCAACTAGAGATTTACACCTTCAAGAAGAAATACAGATCAAAATACGTGGGGTTCCACTATTGAATTTCAAAGCCCTTGTATTTGATGCCCATTGCAATGGACTTAAACTATTTTAAAAATATCTATGCAAATATTTAAAATATTCCATGGGTTTGAAACTTATGTAATGAATTTTTAACTTGCCTCACTTTACACCAACTCTTCATGGAAATCCTTGTTCAACGATGAATTTGCATAATAGAAATAGTATTTTCATGCCAAAATGATAAGACAATATGGCCATGTTCCAAACCTTGCAACAAGTTCATCAACAATCACATGTATAAAATAAATATCTCTTCACCCTTTGACATTTTCTATTTATTCTCTTGTAACAACGTCCATACCTTTTTCATATGATACAGAGGTAGGTCTGGTTGCTATTAATTTGTAACATGGATTCAATTTAACAGCAGTAACTATTCTTTTTAACTTTAGAAAACTTCAAGAAATTTAAATCTGATATTGTAGCAGTAGTAAAGTAGATAGTAGCTAATCAATAGTAGAAGCAAGACACAAATATTTTTACAGGGAAACCTTTCAAGGAATAAAACCCTAAAAAATGAATAATTCTTCTTCTAAATAAGTTGACTGAGTTTGTACATGAGCAAATAATGAGTAGAATTTTACATGACAATCAAGTTGCCTCTAGGGAACACATTGGAAGAGAAAAAAAACCATAGAAGATGACTATCCTGAACAAGTGAGCTACTACAACTGTTCCAAACCCAAAACTGAGGCTGCCATTTACCAAAGACAAGCCTGTTGTTGACCAGATTGAGTGGGTTGTTGATTGTTTGAAACTTACAGGACTGTTTTGTTTGACTGCTTGACTTCCCAGTAGATTGAGTGGCCGAGTAAATCCCTTACAAGGCTACAACTGGATGGGATAGGCCATAAACAAAGATATACTTCTTTGAGAAGGCCCTAGACAGGTCTCGACAACTGTAAAACTTTTGTTTCTCAAACGATCCAGGTTTAAGGTGGATCTATGCTAGATTTTTTTGTTTTTTGCTTTTTGGGTGATTGGAATTAATAAATGGTGAACTCTTAGTATGATATTAGTTATTAATAAATGGTCAACTCTTATTTTAATTAATCCATACTTTATTATTTATAGCCTTTCAGTGCCCAAGCCTACTTCTACAAAGAGACCAACTTGCTGCTTGATGAAGAAACATTTTCCTAAAGTGAGGACCTACAAGATGGTCTGCTACAGGCTTTAAACTCTCTATTCCATTTGTTAATTCCATGGACATAGTAATTTGATATGAAATTTGCTGAAAGGAAAGCCAGTTGATACAAATGTATAAATGGTTGATGACAACCTGAACATGATTTTAATCAAATTCCCTTAAGATCCATTATTCATAGGTATGAAGTATTTTTTATGATAAAATTGTTTAGAATACACCCAAAAATACTTTTATTGTTGTTCAAATTTGCCCAGATCTCTATTTTCAGGAATCCATTGTGCTTTGAGATACTCCAAGAAAGCACTATAAAATCTCTCATCCAAGATATTTGACACATTCAATGCACATGTGTACTGTTGTTTGTTGCAAAAGGATTCCCTAGTATAGGGTTGCTTCACCCCTGTAACAACCTTTATTATACATGTTGATGATCTTATAATTGTCTTTGGCTTGCTTACGATTCTCAAAGGCATGCTTATAGCTGCAATGATCTGAAAAAAGTGCCTTGAACAACCTAGGACAGTTGTATGTGCTCAAATTGACTTTTAATGTTGTTACCAATGCTTGCTATGTGGATGTTCCTTGCCAAGAATTAGTGCTTAGTGTTGCTTCAAAGAGATACCACCCAACATACTTCTTAATGACTGTTTGAAATGCCCAGAATCACTTTTTGATGGCCAAACATGCTATATTGTAACATACAAATTGTGTCTAGTATATTGTAACATACAAATAGTGTGTTAGTTATCTCGTTTGTATCAATTTTCATACTAGCGAGCAAAGACAACCTCATCCTATACTCTATGGCCCAATGAATATGCTTATATCTAATGCTATTGGGGATCATGTAGATATCCCATTGCAACATCACCCTGGGAAGTTAATAAACATTATGAATTGGCTTCACAATATATCCTAACCATTTGTCCTTGTGGATACTCATTAGCTTGATGGAAGAAGGAACTTTGCTCATCCCATGGTGGATAGGATCATGTGAAGCACCAACTATTGGGTTGATCATCCTCTTTTGATTCTCCTTATTGCTCCATGTATACATGGCTCTAGGATGATCATGCTTATCTACTATATCCTTGGCATCCACACTAAGATAATTTTTGTTGATAGGTCTCATATAGTGGTACACTTACGGTTTCTAGGGAATAGTGATTTTTGCAATCCCATTAAGCCAATTTCTTGAGTTTTGTTCAAAATTCCTAGAAAAGGTTTTTGGATTTCATAACCTGCTTGATCATATATTGTGAACTTATACAATCTATCATCCTTTGTCAACCATTAGATACTCAAAGTTGTGTATTGATATTTTTTACCATTATAGAGGACTCTGTAAGTTAGGTTCTTAAATTCTTAAAGGGTGCTAGCTCATTGGAAGAGCGCCTGCCTTACAAGCAGGAGGTTGGTGGTTCAATTCCTCCATGCCCTAATGATATTATAATATTAATTAAAAACAACTAAATTAGTAAGCAAAACATAAGAGATAAGTGACCAAACAAAATGACCAAAATTTGTATATAAAACTACTAAAAATGACTAAATTAGTGACCAAAAAATGAGAGATGTGAAACTAGGCATTAAAAAGGATGCAACACATGGCGCTAATGATGAAGCCAAACATGGAGTTGATATGGTAGCAAAATAAGAAGCAAAACTAGGCAATAAAAATGGTGCAACACGTGGCGCTAATGAGGAAGCCAAGCATGGCGTTGATATGGTAGCAAAATAAGACGTTACTTTGGATGCAAAACATGGTGCTACATAAGAAGAAAAATATGTTGCAACAATAGAAGAAATATATGGCATCATTTTGGTAGAAAAACAAGATGCAAAAAAAGAAGAAAAAATTGGTGCAAATTTGGAAGCAAAAATTGGCACATATTTGGAAGTAAAACATGGTGCAAAATGGGATGCTAAAATAGTAGCAAAAGTGGATGCAATATTGGATGCTAACATTGTGCTATTAAAGATACAAATATGGGGCTAACGGGGATGTCATTTAAGAAGAAAAAGAGAGCACTCGCTAGGAAGCAAAACATGACGTTAGTTAGAAATCAAACCTCGACGTTGTTTAGGAAGCAAAGTCAGATGCTATTCTGGAAGCAAAAAAATAGACGCTATTTTGGACATCATAAATGATGCTATCTAGGAAGCCAAAAAAATGTTTTTTGAGATGCTTTAAGTTTTGTCCATGACGCGTCCCATTTAGCGTCTAGTTTGACCACTCAATGTAAAAAAAATTACACTAAAAATGGACGCTAAATGGGACACTAATTCCAGGATTTATTGTAGTGTCTTTAGAATATCCAAAAAATATGCACTTTTCACTTTTAGGCTGCAATGCTTTCCGTTTTTCATCTGAAATGTGAGCCCATGCTTCACAACCAAACACACGGAAGTGACTTACATCTGGTTTAATTTTACTCCATGCTTATTACGATGTTATACCTTGTAAAACTTTAGTGGGTGTGCGATTAACTATGTAATTCGCACAATTTATGGCCTCAACCCAATATTGAAGACTTAGTCCCTTAGATTGGATCATACAATTAGCCATTTCTTTTAAAGTGTGTTTCTTCTGTTTATCTACACCATTTTGTTGTGGTGTATATGGAATAGTGTGTTGTTGTTGGATTCATTGTTCAGTGCAGAAAGTAGTGAACTTGTTGTTAACATATTCTCCTCCATTGTCAGATCTTAACTTAATAATTTGATGACCAGATTGTTTTTCAACAAGGGCCTTGTAGGCCAAGAACATGTTAAATACTTCTCTCTTAAGTTTTAGGAAGTAAACCCAAGTGCATCTGGAGTAGTCCTCAATGAAAATTAAGAAATATTCGAAACCAGAAAAGGAAGCAGATGGAAGAGGGCCACACAAGTCACTATGCACAAGCTCCAATGAAACCAAGACATGCCAAGAGGCACGTTTGTCAAAACTGTCTCGGTTTTGTTTTCTGAGTACACAACCGGAACAAACACCATCCTTGTAAGATACCATTGGAAGACCAGTCACCATATTGTCTTTACATAATTGTTGCAATCAGCAATAATTTAAGTGACCAAATCGCTCATGCCAAAGTTTGCTCAAGTTATCACTATGAGCAACAAAAACTGAAGGAAAAGGTGATGACCCAAAGTTGTTAAATTTATACAACCTGGTAATATCATCAATAGTTCCAGTAGCAAGGACATTTTCAGGATTTTTAAAATCCTTGATTACAACTTGGTGAGGTGTAAACGTCACAGTTTTACCTTCACCTGAATGAGTAATTTGATAGACTGATAACAAATTGCAGGAAAGTTTTGGAACACATAGTGCATCATTGAAATGACCATTTTCTACTGGAACTGTTTCAGATCCTACAACACTTAGAGATCTATCATCACCAACAAATATTTGTTTGTTGTTACATTCATGCATAGTAGAAAAGATGCCTTGATCCTTAGCCATATGATAAGATGTTCCATAATCAATGAGCTATTCATTTGAAATAGAAGAAGAAGATGCAGTATAAGAGTAACCAGAATCACAAAGTGCATGTCCATGAGAGGTAGATTCTGAAGACAAATCTAGGTTGATGTGGTGCTTCTTCATTGCTGCTTCCAAGGCTAACATCTTCTTGAAACACTTAGATTCATCATGATTATCTTTCCCACAAAAATTGCAATGACGCTCAGTCTTATTTCCCTTTGGCTTGGATCCTTTGTCATTTTCTAAAGAAGGAGTTGACTAAGAGGGTTTGGGACCTTTGTTGTTTGGCTTATTATTGCGAAAATTTTGTTTCTTGGGAGGCTTGGACTTTTCTTTCTGTTGGGACAATAAGGCTTTCCCAGATGTATCTGCATTGTTAATTATTCCAAGATGAATGAGCTTATCCTGCTCTCTAATTAAGGAATCACAAAAGGATTCAAGACTAGGCTCTTGATAGCTAGCTGCAGTCAAGGATTCTTTCATGGAGTAGAATGTAGATACAAAAACAGAATATGAAGGTCCAAGTTTGGAAAGAATATGATAAATGCATTGTTTGTCTTCTTTCTTAATCTTGCATTCTTCACATAAGAGTCTAGGAGTTTTATACTTAGATAAATAGTCTTGAATGCATGAAAAATCACTTGGATTCAAAGAAATCAACTCATTCTCAAGTCGATGACCTCGAATTTCATTATGTTTACCAAACACAGATTCCAACTTTTCCTAAGCTTTATCAGGTTCATCAATTCCAGATATGTGGAATCGCAAATCAGTAGAGATTGACATCCCAATCAATCCACGAGCTTCATCACATCTATTTTCCCATTTAATTTTCTTATCATCATCAGTAGGTTCTATTTCTTTCCTTGAGTTTATCCTAAAAAGTCCCCTACTTCACAGAACATCCTCCATATGAGATTTCCATGATAAATAGTTAGAACTTGTAAGTATAATATCACAAGAGGTGGCCATACTATAAAATAATGGATGAAAAAAATAGAAACTAACTATCTGGATGCAAAGAGCTCGAAAAAATATGCGGTTTTAAAAAAAACGACACTAAAAACTGATTATGGATGATGAAATTATGCTTGATCAAAGAAAATGTTGAAGATGTCTCCAATAGTGACGTGGCAGATATTAACTTGACCAACTAAAAGAAAAGAACCCCCATCTTCCCAAGATCAACCTTTGACAATCACTTTACAATAAAGTTACTTTTAAGTGAATCACTTTTGTAGAATAAGTGATGTTCACTTTTACAATAATGTTACTTTAAATAGTGCGGCAATAAATTAAAAGACTTAAGTGACTCACTTTTGATTTTATTTTATTTGAGTGAGATGCACTTTTACAATAAAGTAAATTGAAAATAGAAATTACATGCACTAAAAAGTAGCTTAATAAGACTTGAACTCAAGACCTATTAATTAATAAAGCAACTCTAGATCAAGTGAGCTAAGTTTAAAAGGTACATAAAAGAATGGAAAGAGCAAGGGGGATTTTTTTTTCTACTCTTCTCTCTCGTTTTCCCTGCTTGCCTTTGTTTCCTGCAAATTAAAAAAAGAAACGAAAAACAAAAAACAAAAAAAAAATCCACACTATGGGTGGGGTTAGATCTTAGTTAGCTTACTCAGAAAGTCTACGTTTTTAAGTTTTCTCGTTATTTCTGATTTACCGCGGTCACACAAGGTGCATGGCAAAGAGCATACGTAATTGAAAATACAAGAAAAAAAAACTTTCCCTTACTGTTTTTTATTCACCGCGATCGCGCAAGATGCACGGCAAAGAGCATACGCAACCAGGGAAGGAAACAGTCCGAGACTAAAACAGTAAAGATCTAATAATAAAACTGATAAAATATGAGAGATTTTAAAAAAAAATAAAACAAATCCATCACTGTAACATTATACCTTCAAATTTGCCGAAATGGGTGTTTCTAGATCAAACAGAAACGGTTTTCGATGAAATGAAAAATATTTCCCAATGGAAACAGTGCTTTGGACGTAATGGAATAACTCCCATAGCGCACAAATTCATAGAAAATCCAAGACGAGAAACCTTTTTAAAGTTTCGGCAACACCTATTCCAGATCTTGATCAAAACCGAAAGCGGCTCTTCATAAACACTCTGATACCATGTTCAGGTACAGAGGGTACTCCCAAAATACCAAACACCTTGAGAAACCACTTCACACAAATAGATCACAGATCAACACACTGGTGTTTGTCACGTGGTTAAAACCCTCGAGAGGGAAATAATCCATGATCCTAGCCAAATAGCTACTTGGAGCAATTTATTATGCAAAAGAAAGAAATTTACATATGAGCTTCTCATAATCGATCAACTAGCCAAGGACCCTCTATGCTCTTTAAATAGAGATCATGGACCAATCGGGTGTTAAGCCATGGATCAATGGTAGGTGTGATCTAAGAGAAGCTGAACCGTCGGATCACTTTATGTTTAAAGCATATCGTGACCGTCGGATTAGAATATTTACAAATGCATACTAATGCACACTAAAGAAACGCACTTTACCTAACGGATATATTACACAAGTTGATCTTAACTAACACTTAAGTGTATAAATATCCTAACAGAATTGTTCCTTCACATGTGACGTTTTAAATGTATTAATAGATTAAGTGTCATTGCTAATAGTAATAGGATTTGTTCTCTTACTCATATGGTTATTAAAGGAATCTATAGAAAGGAATTTAGATCATCTTTATAAGTTTTTTGCTTGTTCATAAATCATGTCTACCTTCTTGTAATATTATTTTATCTTTTACAAGTAGGATTTTTTTGTTTATCGGATCATCATGTTTACCATAGCTTGTAATTGGGTGTTTCTTAGTCTACATATTTTCATAGAGATTAATTTAGACCTGATTCCCTTTAGTTTTTTCACCTCATTTGAAATCCATTTTGACACTTCTCCTACTCCTGTCCCAATTACATTAAACCCGTATCCTCAAAATAATCAAGGAGAATGGAATTAGTGGCCATCTATTAGTTGCATGTATAGTTAGTTGTTGTAAATTCTTCTTTGTGTAACTAGTTCTTAAAAGTTTTTTATCAGTAAAATAGATATTCCTCTAAAGAATATTTCATTGTCGTCACATTGTCCATATCTTTGTATTATAATAAATGTTTATGAGTAGAGTAATATAACTTGATAGCACTCTACCCTACTACTCTATTTCTGTTATTTTAAGAAGTTGATTTCTTAAGAGTTCAACTTAGTTTTTCAGTTTGAAATACCTTTCAATATTTTGTTTTTTAAAGTATTACCACGATACCCTAGGAATCCCTCTACCTTCGCATATATTTTGTAACAACTCTAAGCCTACCAACCCCAGTCGATAATTAAATATTAGGTGAATTATTCAAGACAATATTTTGCCCAGCACCCAACTTGGTACTCAACTTGGTCATCATTTGATTTTGGAAATGTGATCTATGGTCAGTGACAATAGACTATAGGACTCCAAACCAAGCTATCACATGTTTAAATAAGAAGAGGGCGGTATACTTACCATCCTCTGCATACGTAGGCATAGCCTCAGCCCGTTTTGTGAAATAATCAACGGCTACGGTGATGTAACCATGCCCCCTATCTGAGGTAGGATTACAATGTAGAAAGTCAATTCCCCATTTGGAAAAAGCGCCAACTGCAACGATGGGGTGTAAAGGAGCAGGGTGGGTGCGCTTTTTCAGATAGAAATGTTGGTAGACTGGGCATTTCTTAACAGCCTCATGACAGTATTTGAATGTTGAAGGCCAGAAATAACCAGCGTGGAGGATTTTATGGCCGTAACTATCCCAAAAAGATGACCGCCACACGCTCCAGTGTGGCAATCATTATAGACTTGTTCATCCTCTTCATGTGTAAGGCATTGTTGGAGAATGGAATCGATACCATGTCTATACAATGTATCATTTAAGATAAGGTAGTACTTCATGTGGTAACGGATACGACGAAGATCATCATGGGATATATTGGGATGAAATATTTGAGTTTGGAGATAAATGATTAAATCTCCATACCATGGGTTTGTTGTGCTTATCAAGAACAAGAATTCATCTGGAAATGAATCACTAGGCTCAGTATCTATTAAAGCATAGAGAAGGTCACACATCATCTCTACAACGACCAAGGATTTCTTTGAAGTGACCTTGGCAAATTCAAGGTCAAATTTCTATAGGATGACAATCCAACGGGAATATTTTCCCCCCTAGCACCTAACGAGTCAGGATGTAGTACATAGGGTTCTGATCTGCAAGTACCATGGTGGTGCAAAGAAGGATGTAATGATAGAATTTATGAACAACAATGATAGTAGCTAATCCTAACTTCTCCACACGTGAGTATCAGGTTTCAGAATCAATAAGATTCTTCCTGGCATAATACATCACGCGCTCCTGACCATTGGGATATTCCTACGCTAAAACCATCCCAATGGTAGTAGTGGAGGTAGCAACATACAAGATAAAGTCCTTTGAATAATCTGGGGGGTGTATCATGGGAGAATGAGTCGGAGCGTGCTTGAGATTATCAAAGGCTCACTGGGCCTGGTCATCCCAGAAGAATGGACTGTTCTTCTTAAGGAGATGCATATAACCATGCATTTTCTCAATGAAATTGCAAACGAAATGGCGGAAAAATTTTGCCTTCCCTTGCAAAATTTGGAGTTCAACAATATTTTTTGGGCCAGGTAGAGCCAATGTAGCAGCAATCTTCAGTGGATCAATCTAAATTCCATCATTAGAAGCCACAAAGCCAAGGAGACGTCTCGTCTCAACGCAAAAAACACATTTGTGTGGATTAAGTAGTATATTATAATGATGACATCTCATAAAAATGTCTCTAAGATGCACAGGGTGGTCTTCTTGTTGTTCTGAATGCGCTAGGAGATCGTCAAGGTACGGCTCCACAATGTTTTTAATATTATGAAATGCATAGGACATGACACGTTGAAATGTAGCTCTGGTGTTCTTGAGGCCAAACGGTAACTTCTTATACGAAAAAGTTCCCCATGGACATATAAATGTCGTTTTGTGCTGATCGACAGGAAATATCTCAATCTAATTATATCCAGAAAATCCATCCATGAACGAGAAAATGACACTTCCAACACAATTGTCGATAATTTGATCGATATGCAAAGAGAAAAAATTGTCTTTGGGACAAGATTTGTTCAGGTCTCGAAAATCGATGCAGACTCTAATGGTGCCCTGCTTTTTTATCACAAGGAAAATGTTAGATACCCATTCCATCAAGGGTATAGGATAAATAAATCCTACCTTCAGAATTTTTTCTACTTCAGCTTTAATATCTGTAGCCTTCTGGGGATGGACTTGACGCAATTTCTGCCTGATAAGTTTTGCTGTGGGATAGGTTTTAATTTCATGAACTACGATAGGAGGGTCTATCCCAGGCATATATTCATAAGTCCTGGAAAAAATATCTCGAAATTCTTTGAATAATGCTCTATATGCTTAAGTTTCTTCTATTGAGCAGTTCTACCCTACGTGAACATGCTCAATGGTTCCAGGTTTGACTAATATGTCAATTGGGGTTGTTCTAGTAATGTTGCATAGGTTTCCTTTGGATTCCGTATTTTGCAACAATACAGGAATTTGCAGATGGGTGACAATATCAGTACTGATAAGTGATTCAAGGTCCAAATCGACTGAAGTGGCATTGGGAAGAAAAGAAGATCGATGATGATGATCTTCCCATACGGGTTCACTCTCACTCATAATCTCCATGATGGACTCATCTGAAGGAAAAGTATGTGTAAGATAATCTAGAGTGGGAAGAGAAGGTTCCAGCCAATAAGGCAGGTGGTAAGGATCCGAAGCCACGAGATGAAGTTCATCAACATGGTCATCGGAAATGGATTGGATAGCATCATACATTGCTTCATGTGGGCCAAGCGAGGATGACTCAACAATTTATTTTCCCTTGGTACTAAAGCCAGTTGTGGAAATCATATTTACAGTTGACACTTCTATACTAGGAGGGGCTGACAGAAACACACCCATGAGGGTGGATTCTTTCAGCATACCTATCCCAATTGATTGGTAAGGAGGAGGGGACTGACCTAGCATAAGGATGTTATTCGTCGTGGGGGTTGTAACATCCAGCATGCAATAATCAAGTTGATCGATAGTCATAATCTTCCCCATATGCAAAAATTGGAGAGTTCTAAACATTGTCGAAGAAACAATGGTTATGGTGTAAAACCAATTCCTCCCTAATAGAATATTGTAATCTAACGGGGCATTAACCAATTCCACATAAATGGAAATAACCTTGCCCCCAAGCTTGAAAAAAAGTGCTGGCAATAGACCATGGGGATGAAAGCCTCATCTATCAAAATCTTTCAAGGTAGTAGGTGATTTCATAACCTCAGGAGAACCAATGGTTCTCCAATAGGCTATAGACAAGACTGAGGTCGAAGCTCCTTCATCTGGTATGGTTTGATGGACCTTTCTCCCAACTACTTTAGAAGAAATATGAAACGTGAGTTGGTGAGGCAGTCTAGATTTATAGTTCTCTACATTGAAATGAATCAAGTTGGTATTATCTGGGTCTAATGTCCCCAAATATGTTGGCAAGTTTTTACGTTGCATTGAACAGCTTTAGAGTACCTCAAGGGTAGACATCGCACAAGGTGCTTGAGATAAATATTCAACAACATTATAGAATTGCATAGCTCGGGCATTGGGATTGAAAACAGACTTCCTGAGGGTAGCCTTAGGTGGTTGTAAAATTAAATCAAGTTTAGTTTTTCGACAACGAGAGGGCCATTAGACGAAGATGGGGGAGAAATAGTAGAAGGAACTTTGTCAGAAGAAGGATCTTCATCCTTTTTCTCTGCTGTCTTGTCATAAGATGGAGTATGAGTACTCAAACTGATGGTATCGAAAGACATTATTCTGATTTCTTCCATGGAATTGGAGGTTGCTTGATTAGACATGTGTGTAACGTCCCTAACCCTCTGACCGACGAAGAGGACGCTACCATGATATTAAACATCCGGGCTAAGAACCCCATTAACATGAACATAAAATGCTGAAACAAAATGCTTTGAACTAGAACATGCACAGATACATAATTTATCATACACAGCATAAGCAAACATACATTCACACAAGCATTCAACATGTTCATCATGTTCATTAACAGTAAATATGATTGCAGAAGTAAAATAGACAAGATTACTTATCTCATAAAGAAATCATCCCACAACCAGATACATCGCTGCAACGTTCCACCCAACCATAGGCTAGCATGCTCCTAAATCTCTCAACAACACTGCCACCCCCGAGCTGGGCATGACTCCCCAAGGAACAAGGAACAACCAAGCTTACACATAGCCAAGGATACACAAAACACAGCCAAGCCAACACAGTTGGGTTTATCAGGCCATCAACAAGATAGCCAAGCCAACATGGTCAGGTTTATCAGGCCATCAAGGAGCTGGGAAAGGATAAATGCTAAGCTGGTGAGCCCATTACAGAGCTAGGAACACCTTCACTAGAACTAGTCTGACTCCTAAGACACCCACACACACCCAACACAAGGAATCTGTTTCTTCTCTACTACACAGTCCCTCAGGCCCTGACTTCCCTTCCAGTGCTATTTAGGGGTTGTGGAGAAGAAAGCCAACTCTCTAGCTCTGTCTGTGTGGTTTCCAAACACACCAATTTTATCAAGCAAACCAAGCCCTCATCCCTACTCCAACACAGTCCGAAGACCAACCACTGTACACATGCAGTCACACAAGTGATTCACAGCTTGGGAAAGGAAAACAATTCCTAAGTCATTCTTGGCCCTATCGTGGCCCAAACGACTCCAAAAAAATATATAGCAACCCAAGAATGTAAAGGCATACACGGCCAACAAACGTGGGGAAAACAATGGCCCGTTCTGAATAATGAATTCACCGGGGAAACTTACAAAATCCGCAAATGGGGAAGGAAAATCAACCCCCCAACCTGTCCGTGAGGTAAAGTTGCACCAGATCCCAATATATGGATGGAAACATACCAGATACCTCTCTGTGGAAAATGCAAATGACAGTCGAAATGACTCCCCCCCCTCCTGGATGTGTGAGACCAACAGGAAAAAAAGGATCTTCTGCGTGAGACCCAGGATGTTTTTCCCTGTGTGAGAATGAGCGACAATGGAGAATGGTGAGTCGGAAGTGTGGGATTGTTCACAACATCGTCGTGGAGAGAGTGGAATGATGGGTTTAGTTGTTCTTCTGCCCAACGTGAGGTTCGATTCTCTGGTGGAGTGTGCATGTGGGCAAGTCGTGACAATCCTGCCACACTCCACTCCCCAGCAAAATAACTACCTCAACTACTCTGCAGAGCATTAAAGTGGTAGTTGGATAAGACAAGGAAAGATGGGCAAATAAAACAAGGTGGCGACACATGGATTTTTCTCCATTGGTTCAAGGTTTGACATCCCCCCCCTTATCCTTAAGAGAATCATGCCCCTTCTCAATTTAGTTGCCACAAACATAGCTTGTTGGGTTATTTAATTAAAGATGCATATTTACATGATGACAAAACTTAATATATGTTGTATACCACGATAGACCATCAACAATGATTACGTTCGCTGAAACATAACACAACTAAATCGATGGTGGGGCTTTTGCCTTTAGCTCCACACCATGATTCATTACAATATATACATCATGGACATTTAATGCAACAGGGTCAAAACCGGGGTGTTACATTCCCCTCCCCCTTCAATAGCTCTGTCCTCAGTGCTTTACAAAATTTGAACAAAATGCTACACTGGTATCGCCTCAATGTTCCGCAGAATTGAACAAAAATGGATGTGCCAATCGCATGGCATCCTCTAGCTCCCACATAGCCTCTTCAGGTCCGTAGTGCTCCCATTGCACCTTTACCTGACCTATGGCCCGGTTCCGGAGCATTGTGACCTTCCTGTCGAGGATGTGCATTGGCTCGGTTTGGAACTCTCCCTCAAGTTCCACCTGAATCACATGGTTAGGATCATGTACATATCTCTTAAGCAAAGAAACATGAAAAACATTATGAGCTCTAGTGCAAGCAGGAAATGCAAGTCTATATCCAACTAGCCCTATTCTTTCAAGCACTTCAAATGGCCCACAATATCTTGGTGACAGCTTGGCACAACTTCCAAGCTTCAAGGAACTCTTCTTTTTCCTCACTCTGAGGTAAACATGATCCCCAACACTGAACTCCCTGTTCACCCTATGCTTATTTGCATAGCTTTTATGTCTGTCCTGTGCTACTTTCAGATTCTGCTTGATCCTCACAACCTCTTGCTCCATTTCCTTGAGCAATTCTGGTCCACTGGCACAGTCTTGTTCACTAGATTATCCCAAGTCACAGGTGTCCTACACCTTCTCCCATATAAAGCTTCATATGGACTCATCCCCAAGGATGCATGTTGTCCATTGTTATAAGCAAACTCTACCAAGTGCAATTAATCTTCCCACTTGGTTGGTTTTTCCATCACATACAGGCGAAGCATATCTTCAAGAACCTGATTGACTCTCTCTGTCTACCCATCTGTCTGAGGATGGTATGTAGTACTGAATTTTAGCTTTGTACCCAAATCTTCAAACAACCCCTTCCAAAAATTGGAAGTGAACTTGACATCACGGTTAGAGACTATTGCCTTCAGCAATCCATGCAATTTGAAAATCTCCTTCATGAAGATCTTTGCAATGTCATCAGGATTATGTGTAGACTTAACCAGTATAAAATGTGCCACCTTTGTTAACTTGTCTACCACAACCATGATGGAATCATGTTATCTCCAAGTCATCGGCAATCCTGTAATGAAATCCATGGAAATAGCTTCCCATATCCATTCTGGAACTGGCAAAGGCTGCAACAAGCCTGCTAGATGTTGATGCTCAACCTTTACCTGTTGACATTTCATACACCTCGAAATGTATGCAGCCATATCCCTTTTCATTCCTGGCCAAAAGTACTGCTTTCTAGCTGTAGCAATTGTCTTCTGATATCCTGGGTGACCAGAATACAGAGCTTGATGGATTTCATCCATAACAGCTCTCCTCAAATATACTACATTTGGAATATAAATTCTGCCTTTATAAGTAAGAATTCCATCTTCTTCCTATATCCCTCATACCTCTTCTCAAGAATTTGCTGTTGCAATTTGTCTTTTACCTGCTCATACAATTCATCTCCAGCAGCATGATTAACAATTTGTTGCCTCAAATCTGGTTGGCAAATACTAAGAGATGCCACATGCATTTCCTGTACCTTCCTGTTGAGCACATCAACTACCTTGTTTTCTTTTCCTTTTATGTGCTTTATTTCGAAATCAAACTCACATAAAAAATTCCAGCCATCTTGCTTGCCTAGCATTCAAAGTAGGCTAATCAAACAAATACTTCAGACCACAATGGTCTGTTCTAAGCTCAAATCTTCTACCCATCAATTAATGCCTCCACATCTTGAGGGCATGTACTATGGCTGCAAGCTCTATATCATGAGTGGCATAGTTCTTCTCATGTTCATTCAACTTTCTTGACTCATAACATATCACGTGGTTGGCTTGGATAAGGATTCCTCCAAGCCCTTTTCCGCATGCATTGGTACACACCACAAAATCCTTCACTGGGTCTGCAACTTTCAATACTGGTGCACTGGTGAGAAGATTCTTCCACCACTGGAAACTTTGTTCACACCTTGATGTCCATTCAAACTTTATCCCCTTCTTTTTCAAAGAACTGATGGCATGTGCAACTTTGGAGAATCCCTCAATGAACTTCCGGTAGTATCGTGCAAGCCCATAAAAGATCTTACATCTGTCACATTCCTTGGAGTAAGCCAATTCATAATGGCTTCAATCTTTTTAGGGTCCACATATATACCCTCCTATGAGATAATGTGACCCAAATACTGAATTCTATCTCTATAGAAGTCACACTTGCTCAGTTTTGCATACAACTGGTGCTCTTTGAGCAATTGTAATGTCAATCTCAAATGCTCTTCATGTTCCACCTCATTCTTAGAATAAACAAGAATGTCATCAAGGAAAACAAGAACAAACTTGTCCAAGTACCTGCTGAAGACACTATTCATAAGGCACATAAATGTAGTTGGTGTATTTGTGAGACCAAATGGTACCACTACAAACTCATAATGTCCATACCTTGTCCCGAAGGCTGTCTTATGAATGTCTTCATCCTTGATTCTCACCTGATGGTAACCAGACCTCAAGCCAATTTTGGAAAATACCTTTACTCCCCTCATTTGATCAAAGAGGTCATCAATCCTAGGCAAAGGATATTTATTCTTCACAGTAACCTTGTTCAATTGTCTATAATCAATACATAACCTGAGTGTACCATCTTTCTTCTTTACAAACAGAACTGGTGCTCCCCAAGGAGACACACTCGGCCGGATATACTTCTTTTCCAACAACTCCTGCAGTTGCATCTTCAACTCTAGCATCTACGGTGTACTCATCCTGGAGGGGGTCTTGGACATTGGTGCTGCTCCTGGCACAAGTTCAATAGTGAAATCAATGTCCCTCTTTGGAGGAAGCCCTGGAATCTCATCAGGAAACACGTCCCTGAATTCCTGTAACACCTGATAGTCCTCCAACCTAGGATTTTCATCTCCTGATGTCTCCAAAATATGGGCTGCATACAATTGGAAACCCTTCCTACAGAACTTCTTTAACTGCATTGCTGAAACCTGCCGTACTGAAATCACCTTTGGAATACATTTCACAACTACTAGGTTCCCTTCTTCATTCATGCATTCAAAAGTCTTATTGTAATAGTCAAGCTTCACCCTATGAGCTTCTAACCAATCCATTCCAATGAGAACATCATAGGAACCAAGTGGTAGAACATTCAGATCTACGCAAGTGACCAATCCATTCATGACCAATGGACATTTCTCTACCACTTCACTGACCTTTCTCTTAGTTCTAGTGGCTAGCTGAACTAACCAAGATTTTCTATGCTTTACCTTCTTAAAAGCACAAATATCCACTACTCTAGGAGTAATGTAACTGTGCTTAGAACTAGGGTCAATCAAAATAGAAACAGATTGCTCAACAATCTTACCTACAACTTCAACCACAGCTGACTGGTGATCTGCCTGGTGGTCCTCCAGTGCTGCATAAATCCTAGGGACTTCCCTTGCTACTTGACCCACTGTTTCTGCTTCTCGAATGTTATAAGCCAGTATTGCACTCTTATTCTTGAGTGGACAAGTTCTGCGCATGTGGGGTCCTCCAAATCTCCAACATTGAAGTGGTCCTCTATTCCGTTGTGGATCTTTAGGCTTTTCTCCTATCACTCCAACTGGCTTACTCACATCTTGGGATGGCTGCTTCTGCTGATTCCTGAAGTTAGAAGGCTTGAAACCTGTATTTCTTTGGTCAAACTTCTCATTCTTCTTGTCCTTCCATGCCTTATGGTAATCCTGTTTACCTTTGCTTTTCTCATAGCAATACTTAACCTTCCTTATTGCTTCTTCAAGAGTTCTAGGTTCATAAAACTCAATTCTATCTTTGTAAGACTGAGGTAATCCACTCAGAAAACGTTGGACCTTCAATTTTCACCTCTAATGTAGTGGACATACCTCAATAGCTCCAAAAACTTATGTGCATACTCTTCCATGGTTTGTTGTCCCAATCTCATCTCATGGAACTCCTTAATCTTGTCATCATAATACATGTCAGAGAGGCATTTCTGCTTGAAGTACTTGTTGAACTGTCTCCACTTAAGCCTCCTTTCACTGATCCTCTTTACTTGCTTGAAGTGTTCCCACCAAATGGATGCCCTTCCATTCAGATTGAATATGGCAACTCTTGCCTTCATGTTTCCCGAATAATCCTGAACTTGAAAGTACTTCTTTATCCCAAGAAGCCAAGCTTCAGCTTCTTGTCTAGTCCTTACCTCACCATCAAATGTAAGAGGTTTAGCCTTCTTAAATTCATCCTGAGAGTGATCCCTGTGGTGTCTCTTTCTTTTTCTTTTGTGAGAAGAAGAACTGGATTCCCCGTTGGATTCTTCAGAGTCAGATGATCCACTAGAAGTACTTCTCCTTCTCCTAGTACTGCTCTTGCTGCCTTCTTGTCTTCCTGTACCTCATCTGGAGTCTATCTTTCTCTGCAAGTCTGTTAAACTCTGCAACATTGCAGCATTCAACTGGTGTTTCTCTTCCTGGGCTTTAATCAAGCTTCTCATGGCGGCTGCAACATCTGACGGTGTCTCTTGGAATCTCCTTCCATTAAACTCTATGTCATCATTTTCGTTATGGACATTTTCTCCCATGGCATCTTGTGCACGCTCGTATGAATCCCAAGCATCATATTCGTCATGGATTCTCATAACTAAACCACCACTTACTTACCAAACTGCACTACCTAGAATACTACCCTTGAAGGTGATTATGATTCTGCAAACGTGTTAGTAACACAACTGTTAGTTGCGTAACATTGATATAAATCATAATTACTTACCTTCTCCTAGAATAATCATAAAATAACAAATTTTCCCAAACACAATATTTTCCTTATCAAAGAACGTCTGTATGAGGGGGACAATGGGGGTCAAGGGGGCTTGCCCCCTTGTGGCTTCCACCATTGTAGGGTGGGTAGAGGACAGCGCCCTCATTTTTTTTTTTTTTGCAAATCTTTGATTTTCGCTCAATCTGGCGCATAAGATCACTGACACTTTCTCCTTTTCAACCATGAAAATCCACTGAAAAACAGCTGAAAATCCCACTGAAAAATAGTCAAAATCTGCTGGGAGATCCCACAGAAAACTCAAATTTTCCTTTTTCCCAATCGGACCTCTTCCCAGCTGAATTTCGACATTTTAGTGGTCAAAACAACTAGCTTATTTCGATATCCATCGTTGGTCTGTTCATCTACTTTTCTTTAGCGTGTCGGATCCGTAGTCATCTAGGCTTCCGATTTTTATCGGCAATGCCAAGATATCGGCGATCAGATCCACTACTCATCAGGTGGCTAGCTCCATGGGAAACCCCAACAGCGGCCAGTGAACTCTCTGTGGTTTCTGCGGCCACAATCCTATCGACGGTTAGAACCCCTAGTCACTGCGGCATCGGTGGTCAAAACAACTATTCGTCGAGAGGTGTTGCAGCTGCAACTGTTTTCCCAAATTTTTGAAATTTTGGACCCTCCTTTTATTTTTGTCTTGCCCAATTTTGTTTGGATCCATGAACTCTATTTGTTTCCCTCTATTGTAAGTTGGGAGTGTTTGGAGGTCAACTATTTTCATGCTTTTCGAAAAATTGTTAATGTCTGAAACCGTGCTTTCGGTTGTGGAATCTGAAGTTTGATCTGAAAATGTTGTCCTTTGATCTGTGATTTCTTTCTTTGATATCAGAAGTCTATTTCTCATTTTCGTCATTGTTTTGAAGATGAGACCAACTTTTTAAGCCGCTGCAACCTTAATATTTTTCGAACACTTAACGTTTTCATGATGTTTCTGCGCCATATCCGAAAGTTTTATGACTGAAAGTCGGAAGTCATAGTCTGATTGTTTTCCGCCATTGCAACTCCCGAGCAAACTAAATGTCCGCCATATAACTACTCCGCTCGTCGATGTTTTGTGTTGGTTTTCGCCGATATGTTTTTATTTGTCGTGGAGTCCATAGTCTTTCCGTCTTCCGCCATTGCAGCTGCGTAATTCTCTAACCGCCCGACGTTTATGTCATTCCGTTCGCAGACAAAGAGCTTTTCCACCCACTTCTTTGGCATTTAGCCTTCTGATGCCAATAGACTTAATGGTCTCGCAGAACCTGTTGCCCATCTGAAGCCCATCATTGCAGCTGTTAATTAAACTATCATGTCGATGCTTTAGTAATTGTTCCTGCCAGTGAAGGTTTTTCCCGCCTATTATGTATGTGTTTTTTTTTACCCTGTTTTATGGGTGGCAGAGGTTTCATTTTCTTGCCTTTTAAGGTCTTCGCGACGAGAGCGCGGTACAAGGCCTCATTTTGATGATCAGTTTTATGGTTACATTTGTTGAAAAATGTAGTCCGAATTAATAATGATTTTTCGTTTTGACTGGAGACGGACTTAGGAGACTCTTCAGATTACTGCTGCAAAGAAGACATAGCTAAAGGACAAAGAAGAGGAAAGTTGGCCGAAAGTGATCGGCATAGATGTTCTGAGACCAATGGATAAATCAAAGACAAAACGGAATCGATAGAAACAGAGGCCCGAGCTCGGAAAAGGTTCAGCAGTTACCCTCGTTTTATGAAGTACTCATAAGACTAAATCCGAAATGTAACATATTGCCTAAATCATGAGCACCGACAAACTGACAAAAAATTGTGAGATTAAAACAGTCGGGGAAGCTGAAAGGCTAGGGGGCAGGACAACCCAAAGGTTTTGTTGTTTTTGTATAAAGATAGGAAAGTTAGAGGGAATCGAGGCTTTTTCCCTGAAGAAACTTGTGAACCATTTGTTGTAAGAGGAACTACTTCGTTTTACATTAATAAATTACAAATTTTGCCTATTGGAGAAGGTGTTGTGTGGAATGTTCAAATGTGATAAAATGAACAATGTTGAAGGGGAACTATTTCGTTTTCAGTTGTGTTTCATTAACTGTGAGAGCGTTCTAATTTTCTGAACCTATGTTCTTATTGGAATGTTCTCTGGTTTATTCTGTGATAATTTCCACTATGGGTAATGGAGGTTTTAACGATTAATGAGCTATCTTGTCACGTATATATTTATTCATGTTTATGTGTTTTGATTCTAAGAACAGCTATCTGTGATTTATCTTAACATGTGAACAGTATTACATTACTCATGAATTAATATCTTGCTCCCTAGGGACAGCTTAGTTAGTGTTGTATTTCCTAGTTGTGTCTGATTTAGATGTGAGAGAGCCTAAGACAAGAGGTAAGAACCTGCGCATCACATTGTGACCACTCCTCGCATTTTGAATCAATCTGCATTTTAGATAGGCACTTGCATATCATACTTAAAACTAAAATACAAAAATATACACGGTGGACCGGACCGCAACCGGTAAAACCTGTTAATTTTGTTACTTGACCTACAGTAGCCAGACTGCAAACCGAACGGATTCCCTACACCAAATAGTCACGGGCTAGTTGGGAACGTTGACTAAGAAGAATCCCTTGCTATTGTTGCCTGCGAATTTCCAGGCCTCAACAGGAGGATAGTCCACTAAACAGCCGCAACGGTGGGCGCGCGAACAACTAAATCCTTCCGACTTCATCATTGGTCCGTTCCACTAATCTTCTTTCGATGCATTAGCGGTCCAAACCACTAACTTCCACCAATCACCGATGGTCTCAACACTTAGACAATTTTTGAAAATTTTTCTCTTCTTCTTTCCACAGAACATAACATCTATCAGCGGTCGAAACCATTAAGTGCTATGTGTCGGTGAACCCAACAACTATTTTCTGTCGATGGCCTCAGCAGTCCGAACAACTAAATTTCGTTGCCGCTGAAAGTCAATATCGGGTGTTTCTTCAATTACATCGAGCCGACGTTTCAGCGACCTTCGGCTACTCTCCGCCGAAACTGCGACTCCAGCTTCCACTAACTTTCGCCGACGGCCGACGATCACTTAGAGAAAATTCACAAGTTCTTCCTCCTTCGGGTATTCTTTCGTCTATCTCTCCGCTACATCGAAGGAGCTTCCCACTTAGCCTTCCGATGGGCCGACGATTCAGGCACTTAGACAAATTTTTCAAAAAAAATTTCAAGAAATTTTCTATCATCAATTTCTGATCTCTGCTAAGCAAAAGGCAATCCTACCTCTGTCACTGCATCGTTGTGATCCATTTAGGCCCATGCTGCAACATGAGCTTTGATACCACAATGTAACGTCCTCGACCCTCCGACCGACGAAGAGGACGCTACCATGATATTAAACATCCAGGATAAGAGCCCCATGAACATGAACATAAAATGCTGAAACAAAATGCTTTGAACTAGAACATGCACAGATACATAATTTATCATACGCAGTGGAAGCAAACATACATTCATACAAGCATTCAACATGTTCATCATATTCATTAACAGTAAATATGATTGCAGAAGTAAAATAGACAAGATTAATTATCTCATAAAGAACTCGTCCTACAACCAGCTACATCACTGTAACGTTCCACCCAACCATAGGCTAGCATGCTCCTAAATCTCTCAGCAATGCTGCCTTCCCCAAGCTGGGCGTGACTCCTCAAGGAACAAGGAACAAGCAGGCTTACACATAGCCAAGGATACACAAAACACAGCCAAGCCAACACAGTTGGGTTTATCAAGCCATCAACAAGACAACCAAGCCAACATGGTCAAGTTTATAAGGCCATCAAGGAGCTGGGAAAGGATAAATTCTAAGCTGGTGAGCCCATTACAGAGCTAGGAACACCTTCACCAGAACTAACCTGACTTCTAAGACACCCACACACACCCAACACAAGGAATCAATCCCTTCTCTGCTACACAGTCCCTCAGGCCCTGACTTCCCTTCTAGTGCTATTCAAAAATATATATATAAAAAGAAGTCCTTCATAAAATTTTAATGAAAAATGAAACAAGCTATCAATCAAGCAAGTCTTTCTTTTCAAATTTTTTTAACAATAAGACTGAGATCTAACTGATGCTAAGCTCTCAAACATCATTCCTTTCGAAAAACTCAAAACCAAGCAAACAAACCAATGAAAAGATGAATCTACCCTAGCTCTTTGATTTCAATAAAACAAGCCTTTTACCACACCAAATTTAACACTCAAACACTCATATATCTTCAATATAAACCCGGACACTCAGAATTGAAAGCAATACAACCAAATTTTTTACAAAAAACTTTGAAAAAACAAGTCTGGAAAGACCTACCTGGCACCGCTTCCAGAGGGTCACTGACAAAGCGGTTATGCTCTAGCACCACTTCTTGATTTCTTCTTACATGCGGTGGAACTACTCCCTGCTAACTGAGTTCAGGTGCTGGCACCGCTTCTTGCCTACTGTTCATACGCGGTTCCCTGTAGATGTCCAAAACAAAACAAAAAATGTGAAAAAGAAAAGTTAAATTACTATGCAACTGGCATTAAAATCAGAAATTAACAGTATTTAAGAGCACAGAAAGTCAAAAAACTCAGATCTAAACAGACCTGAAGATACCAAACCAATAACCACTAGATCAGCTAGTGGATTAGATTGAACTGATGAAGAACGAGAGCTTGGATTTCGGACAAGTGTTTTGAAAAGAATAAGGAAGATCAGATTAGTTGAAGCTCTTCCTCGGTGAAGTCGCTATATTTGTTGCTATGAATTTTGCACCTTCTGTAGACAGAAGTTGTTCCTCTGTTCTGAATGGTTCAAATCCAAAACAAATAGTTCACGATAAGGTTGGAAGATTTTCCCTATAAGCTATAAACACCTGGAATGCAATCTTTTATGGAGTGATGTGGTTCTTCTCTTATGAAAAATGTCTCCAAGAAAATACCTGCATAAACACATCAAACACACAAGAGATCAAAGATACCAGAACATCATCTATAGATCTATGTCAGTGACTAAGGAATTTGACAATAACATGCAATATTATAACATAACAAGTATATGGGAAAGGAACCAACTTTAAATTAATAAAATGAAGAAAGAGTTTACAACCTATGCCTTAGTGTTAATATGCTCTCTCACAAAACCAACATCTTGTCCCCAACAGCTCCAACTTTCTCCCTCAAGCTCCCTTGAATGACTTAGGCCAGAATATCAAAGCAACAGCATAACATTACTCCCTCCTCAACCATGGAGATTGAGCCTGCTTTTATAGTTTTGGAATGGATAGGGTGGTTTAGAAATTGATGGGTGAGGTGGCTAGGAGATCCTACAAGCATTGATCTTGAGCCCAACTGACCCTAGTGATCAGGGATAAGGGTGCCATGAAGCCTTCTTTCGAGAAGATTCGTGAGAACCTCACTTTTTGACTTTTTACCAAGGGCGTCACTTCTTGTTCACCATGACAGAGAAATTTTAGGCATAACCATGCATTGCTTAAAGGGTAAAGGCAGTGCCACTGCTTACTACCAAAATATTACAGGCGGTGCTAAAGAAGGTACCTCTTTTTTACTAAAGGGTAGAAGCAATGCTGGATTTTCATATACAAATTTGATGTCTGGACCAATGTTCTTGCTTCACAATTCGGGATTGAGGGAAACACTGAAGTTTGGGATCTCATCACATGCTGATGACGAGATTTAGGTCTAACAACTTTCCACTGTTTTCAACCCCATCAAAGTATCCAATGGAAATTTTGTCTATAAACACTAGAGGAGATAACCCCCTTAGAGCATTTAAAACTTTACCTCTACCAAACTCAACCAAAGAATTCACAACTTTTATGCAAACTTGAATCAAACAAGGAATAATATCCCAGAAAATGTACCAATTTCTCACCTTCCACGCTTCCTACATCAAGACAAAAGGAAATAATTTTAGGTTCTTTTGATTATTGATCCCACTTTTTAAATTATCGTCTAAGCTATGGAAACCCCACATATCACCAAATTGTAAGCACTTACCCAGATCTTCCCAAACATCCTTGTAGAAACAACAATTACCAAAGAATTGTTCCACTGATTTGAGCTCGCTTCTATAAAGTATACAAATACCAAGCCCAACCAAACCTCATCTTTGAAGAGAATCCCATGTTAATATTTTTCTATTTAAACACAACCAAGAAAAGCTTTTAATTTTAAGTGGCATTTGACCAAACCATAATATCGGTGTCCACAAACTGGAAAGTTTTTCCATCCCATCTTCCATCAATATATTATATGCCAGCTTTGCATTTACCATACCACCTCCCTTATTATAATTCCAAACTAGCTTGTCATTTGTATATGATAAAAATATTCCATCCTGATTTAGCATAACAACAAAAGTATCCCATACAACAACCAAATTTTCTAACAGGTTTAAATCTCTAAAACAAAGCCAATAAGAATCCCCCAAATCCTGACTACAAAGAACCTTCTTAAGAACCAAAATATTTATCCTATGAATTTAAGTGTTGAGCCTTGTGGATAGATTAGAATTTTCATCCATACTAATAAATAGATCAAAGCCAAGAAAAAGTTTATTACCCCTACCAACCACCTAGTAAATGGATCGTTTGACAATGGAAAATTCCTTCAACATACTTCTCCAAATAGCAAGGGCATTCAATCTAAATTTGTTTCGATCCTAAAACCACTAAACCAGAGCATAACACTTTAAATACTTAACTTTGACTTCTTTGCTCCAAATATCCTCACTAAAGAGAGTACGCCATAAAATTTTGGTAGAAAGAGCTTGATTGAATTAGGATAGGTTCTTAATTCCCCAACGAGGAAGATGATTAGGTCTTGATATACTTTCCAAAGAGTAAAGGTGGACTTTTGAAATATTGTTTTTTCTAGCCCAAAAAAAATGAAAAATCATCTTCCTGATAGAAGCTATAATGGAATATGGGATAATAGATAAAGAGAACCAAAACACATGAATACTATCCAGAACCACCTTTACTAAGACAAGTATACCCCCTACAAACAACCATCTGAATGACCAATAATTGATTATCCTCGGTATCTTCTTTATTATCCATTCCCAATCACCCATTTTATATCCATTTGGCTTAAGATGAAAAAACAAGATATTTAATCCCATCATCAAGAACAAACATCTAATACAAGAATAGTGTATTAATATGTTTATAAATGTTTGGATCATAAAAAACATACACAAATATTGGTTTCTTAGCACTAACATCCATACCTGAAGCATTACAAAAGACTTTTACAATGGAAAGAGAATGTTTCCAGTTAGTGAAAGAGCCTTTACCAAAATGGAGGAAATCATCCACAAACAAAAGATGTGTATGGATAATGATCGAGCCAAACTAGCATCTTTGATACTCCCTTGTTGTTTGGACATATTAATGGTATAAGACTTGGTCCTTCAATGACCAAGATAAACAGATAGGGTGACAACGAACAGCCTTTTCTTAACCCCCTATTTTCATTGAAAAAAAGTAGTAAGGAAACCATTGATCAATATTGAGAATCTAGCAGAAGTGATACAATCCATAATCTAATTGGTGACTTCTGATAGAAGCCCAATTGGAATAAGGATGATTCTCGAATAGGTCCAATCAACTCTATCATAGGAATTCATAATATCCATTTTAAGGATGAAAGTATTTAGATGCTATTGTGTAATAGAGTGTAAACACTCTTGAGCTATCCCCACAACGTCCAATATCCGTCTATTAGGGAGAAAACCAAAATGTTCCTTGGATATAAATTTTCCCAAAAAAGGCTTCATCATTTCAAAAAGTATTTTAGCGATGATCTTGTACAATAAGTTACATAATAAGATTGTCCTGTAACCATTAAAAAAATTAGGTATGTCCCTTTTTGGAATAAGAGCAATATAAGCCTCATTTAATTTACTTGGAATCTAACCCATCCTTCTTTATTAATCAATGGATCCAGTCAATTATTTTCCTATAAGGTCAATGAAATGCAAATAGAAATCCGCAGTCCACCCATATGCACCTCGTATGGGTCTGTACTTTTATCTTTTGGAAAATGAGAAAGAACTTACTTTACCTCTTCCATAGAAATAGGAGCACCAATAGTTTGGCCTTCTTCCTCACTGAAAAACATTTGGAAATTTCTTATAAATTTATGTTCATTTTAAATATTGGAACTGTGACAGCTAGCAATAACTTTCAAGGACCTATTATAACTGTAAATCTCATGAGGCTCCTCTTTTAACTCCCAAATTGAATTATGCAATCATCTCTGATTTGCATATCTGTGAAAAAAAATTGTATTGTTATCTCCAACCTATAATTAAACAACTCTACTCTTTTGTCTCCATGTTTCTTAGTTCTGATTCAAGATCTCAGATTTTCTTAACTCAAGTTTCAAAATATATTATTTCCTATCAAAAGAGAAAAGATCGTCATCAATAATGCTATCAAGATTCTCAATCTCTACCTCTATTTGGATCAACTCCCTATCGATCTCCTCCTTTTTATCTCTTTCCCATCTCCTAACTTCATCTTTTAACAAAGATAGTTTGTTACCCATTTCAAATAATGGAGAAGAATAATATGAATGAGACAAAAGTTCTCATTTCTGATAACCAAATCACAAAAATCATGGTCCTTCAATCAAACTAGATTAAACTTGAACAGATAGTGAAAATATTCTCTATCAAAGTCCAATTATAAGATAATGGATTTATGGTCCAAAATACCCTTGGCATAGGACCATGTCTGATATCGACCAAGACCATGACACAACTCTTTAGACATGAAGAAATTGTGCAATTGCTTCGGTATCCCATCCCTACCACACCTACCATTTAACCATGTCAGAACAAGGACACTAGGTAAGATGTCAACCAGCTTTGCCTCTTCAAACAAAATCATAACAAATGCGATAGAGGATCAAATACTCTCCCTGTACCCCAAGTCTCCTCTGCCAACAAAGTCAAATTTTGATCACCTGCTAGCATTAAAGAAGTATCCAATTAAATACCATCTTGTGAAACATGCAACCAAAAAGACTTTAAGTGTTGATAAGGTCCATAAAATATTTAGGACTCTAATTTTTTCTTGAAACCCTTTAAGAAACCTTCGCCCAATATACCTGCAGTTGTAGAAAAAACATTTAAATCAACAAAAACCATATTAAATCCCGAAAAAAAATCATTTAAACCTTCAAACACCGGCAATAAAGAGGGAATATCGGAATCTAATCACCCACAAATGCCATCTTGACAATTTCTCCTTCCATGGATAAAATCCTGCATGCCAATGGAATATAATCAGAGATCCCATACCAAGGATCCAAAACCTTTCCTCAATCGCCTGCCAAACTTCCTCTATAAGAAACTGACAAAAATCTATCCACCCATTAACCAGCATAAGCACTCTAGGAATATTTCCAATATAAGGTTTCCATTTAGCTCAAATCCAGCACAAAATATATTCCCTCGATAATCTAATAAACTCAAAATTCCTCATAAGTGACATCTAAGCTAAATCCAAAACGAAATCCATGGTAACATGCTTTCCCAACACGCAGAGAGACCTACCCTTCTTAGCTTTCTCATATTTTAGCTTCATATTTGACCTATGAACATCAGACTCCAATCGTGACCGCTCTCTATGATGCAACTCTTGATAAACCCTAATATTTTCATATTTATCATGAACAACCTCTTGCTGATTCAAAACCCCCATCTTCTCAATAGATGAAAACCTACCTCCATCCTTCACTAGAGAGTCAATATGTGAAGAAAATACATTATGGAATGGGTTAATTTTTAAACGCACACCCTGAAAACCTCCACACAGAAAAATGAGGCCATCATTTCCAATTAGACTTTGTTTCCAAGTGGGAAAATGGTGATGTGACCAGGGTCATACCAAACAATCCACCTTTCCTCAAAGTAGAAAATTTCCCACGTTCCCCCATGTGATCTGAAGAGGCCCATAGAGCCAACATGTACAAAGGAAAAAACTATGCAATAAAATAAAAATACCACTTAAGAAATTTGGTTCATATTAGGACCGCCACACTGGCACACTAAACTCTAGACACATTGTTTCCATCCTTCGACAAAGTTATCCAAGGTTTTCAAAATAAGCTAGCATTTCAGAAGGAGGATTCCAATTGTGGCAGTCCATTTACTTTATTAAAAGTAAAATGGATGATGATCTTAAAGAGTCATCACCGGATATAATTTGATATTTGAATTTTAATACAACGTAAACGAAAAGAATTTGATATTTGAATTTTCATACAATGTAAAATTACAGACATGAAAAATATAAAACTGTCAACAAATATTCATTTGACAGATGGAGAAGATGTAAAATTCGAGGAGAACCAATTACTGTAAACCTCGTGCACATATCCTTTCTCCAAAAGAAAAAAAAAATTGTAGTCAAACATTGTGTACCCGTGTTGGTCCTAACAGATGGATCCATGGTGCATTGCATCACAGAGCTAAATTGCAGAGAATATATATTCAAGTGCATTATGCCAATCATTCACTACATGTATCTCTAAAAAATTCATTCAATTGACTATATGTCGACTTCATAAATCTTAATCAGTCTATAAAAATGTTCAAAGATATCATGAACATATTATGCAAGATGGTTGCATTGGTGCCAGTTTCTCTCCTACCTAGTAACTTGCATAGATATTTGATTTTGCATTATTATCCCACATGTCTTCTCTCTTACCATTTAATTTAGTTTCCTAAACTGAATTTTTTTTTTTAGTTTTATGGTTTAGTGGTTATATATGAATTAATATTTCGAAGTCACTGTAAAAATGTATTATGTATATATTTATTTAAAAATATCATTAATATAAATATATTATAAATGTTTATACTTAAAAATGTTTTACAATAGATAATCTCAAAATTAGAAGTGATACATCCAATTATATTCTTTTTACAAAAGCAAGTCTCTCTTCATTGAGAGCATGAACATTGTTAGGTACGTAATATACAAGAATAAGTTATAAAATATGAGAAATTAGAAGCTTCGTTAGAGTGGCTCATACTTTAGTTGAACCACCTATAACTTAGGCAAGGTTGGCATAAAATTCCCAAGTGTTAGTTAAACCATTGAGGAGTTGAAGAAGAGATTACTGCTCAAATATCAATAATATTATAAGTATTATTACATCTAGATTTAAGGAAAATGTGTGGAGTGAGAAAGAGTTGGAGGATAAAAGAAATTTAAGATATTATAAGGAAGTGATCAACCCTAATCTAGAAGATCAAAACCATCAATATGTTTTAACTAGAGTAAAGAAGAAAATCTGCATTGCTAAAATAAACTCCATAATCAAACATGGGGTTGGTAAATTACTTAAACATCATGGGATGGAAAATTTCACCATCTTTGTGACATAAAGAGAGTTGAAGATGAAAACCACTTTCTCATCAAATGTGTTGCATACACCTATATTAAGGCGCATTTTCAAAACACTTACCACAATAGTGACCTTCCTAACCTTTTAACTCATCATAATTATAATGATTTAGGAATGCTTCTCTTAAATCTTTATAAGTATACATATACTTTTACATTAAAATTTTCAAATATAAATAAATTAATAAGTAAATTTATATTAAATTCTAATAAATAAATTGTAAGATCAATGAGATACACTCTTTAATATAATATTTTATAAAACTAAAAAATAACAATAATATTAATGCTCTAATCATATTATTCTATATTTTTTACTTTAATTTTGTAAATATTACTTTAAATTTGTAAATAGGTATTGCACATTGACTTTGTAGGTTTCGACATTGTAAAGAGAGTAATTAGATGCATTTAAAGTCATGCGTCAAACATGTAACATCATTATAATAAAGTATACATGCATAGATCAATCTTAACTTCAAATATTCTAAGCTCCAAGAGGCATCAAATCCCTTAAGGTCCAAATCTTTCCTCATGTTTTATACTCTAAAATTGGTTTGCACCTTAAGGGGTTTGATTCCTTGACTCCTTGTAGATATGGAGTTAGGATAAAACTTTGCTAGTATAAAAATTAGTACTCCAGCATGATTCTCCATATCATCACATTCCAAAAATGCTAATATTGAGATGTTTTATACTTTTGGCACTTTTTTTTTTTAATTTATGTTTTATAAAGTGTTTATACAATGTATTTATATCCATCTTCTTATTCATAAAAAGCAATATACATATATTACTAAATTAATAATCAATTATGTTATAGAATAATTTCAAAATAGTTATTACAATTTAACTTTTTAAGTCATGATAAAAATATTAAATATTTTTTTCAAAATAAATAAATAAATAACTTATTACTCATAGGCTGGCCCTTTCGAACCGACCATTTGCACCGATCGGACGACCACTGTCGTCGGACGTGACCGCTCACGCGAGCGCGGTCGTCCGATTGGTGCAAATGGTCGGTTCGAAAGTTCACGCCATTACTCATACTTCTGTTATTATCTTATAACTTTCTTCACTTGTATTATTATGATCTTTCATATAGTTTTGTTATTATCTTTCATATACTTTGTCCATTTCCGTAACCTCACAAATCACAAATATAATAAATTTTGATATTCTAAACATTAGAGACTAGGCCTCTTTTTTATAAAAGAATAATATCGATTAATGAAATAATTTTGAATCTTAGTGTTTGGATATTCATCTAGTCCAATCGGAATTTATTTCAAATCTCACACCAAAAACTTATATGGCAAAACTTGAAAACCATTAAGGTGTCTTCGTAACAAATATTAGTAATAAACGCTTTATTTGCTTGGTTAATAAAACCTTTCATTAATAAAGAAGCTCTTTTTGCTTTTATGATGAAATGAATATTAAGTGAAAATAATAATTAGATAAGAGGTCACTAGTCAAAAGGAGTTGGCATTGGTGGGGTGGGGACATGAGTTTGTTGAATATGACGAAAGCATGGCTTAGGCGTTACTTTATAGACCTCTAAATTTCTCTAGGCACCTTTTGACTCGAAACTGCTTTTTCATTATTTAATACTATCTAGCACCATTCTTAGATATTATGATGTTCAATTTCATTGTACAAGGGCTATGCTATTTAACATAGTACTTGATTGAACTCCGCATTAGCATTACCTTAAATTGTAATTGATGTTCAATTTCATTGTACAAGGACTATACTATTTAACATAGTACTTGATTGAACTTCGCATTAGCATTATCTTCAATTGTAATGTATAATTTGTGGGTAACATGAAATAAAGTTTTGTGTTAATTTGTCAGGTTTCGAGTTGTTTTTTATTTGTTAAGTAAAAATATAGAATTAAAGGTTAATTCATGATTTAAAGTTAGATTCTTTTTCTTAAAATTAAAAAGATTAATGAGTTAAAAGTTCAATTTTTTTTTTCTTAAAATTAGAAAGATTAATGAGTGGGACTCTCTTATCTCAACATTACTTTTTAATAATAAAAAATTAAAATTATATATATTAAATTGAATAAATATAAATACAATTATAAAATAATTTTATATTAAATTTTAAAAATTGCAATATCTATTCTTATGTATTGGCTTCTAAACTAATAGTGTTTGAATTTTATTGATTTTTTTGTTATTATTTTTATTTGTTAATTGTAATTAATTGATTTGTATATAAAGTTTTTAGGTGTAACAATAAATTTTACACCTCAATGTATTTGATTTCTTTATATCAATTTTATTGAAAAAAAATATATATTCCATACTATTTAGTACACTATATTGTTTAATTCTTTTTACTTTACATTAAGAAAACACTCTTTTATATATATATATATATATCCTTCCATGTTTCTTTATTTTTTTTTTTAAACAATTATTAATATACATATTTATTTTAAAAATTCCTCAAACCTATTACATTCAATATAATTCCATATGTAAGCGAGATCTTTTCTTTTTCTTTCTCATGTGCACCATCTGTCATCAAGAAGATGTAGAAATGACATATAAACCAACCCTAAAAAGTCAATTTGTATTAAATTGATCCCCTTAGAATCTTAGATGCATATGTCCTCCGGGAAGGAGAGGAGAATTAATGGATAGAAGGAGGCCAATGATTTTAGAAGTTTCTTTGATAACATTAAAGTGTTAATTTCTTTTAGAGCGTACTTTGTTGATGAGATTGTGTTTATGTTTATTGCACAAAAAGAATGATTGGGCTATATTCATTTGTACATTCCTTTAATTTAACTTTTCCATTCCACTTGGAGATGAAGGCCAACCAAATGTACAATATTTTTGATATTGGGAAAAGGTTCCATTATTTCATTTGACAGAAGGACATTGATTTTCGAAGCATAGATGGATCGTAGGCCCACCAATGAGAAATAGTCGCATCTTACTTGCCTTGTTGCACATAAACATAATAATAACGAGGGTAAAATGGGAACAGTAAGTAATAACATCTATGCTATGATGTTTGCTTTGGGCGTTGATGGTTTCACCACTTGTTGTATGTGCCCCTCTTTCGCACTTGATGACAATGTGAACATTGTACAAACATGGCAGATACATTTTGAATCAAATGGCGGTGATGTGACTTAAGAGCATGCATGGTTCCATTTGATCAAAGTGGGAATGATGACCACTAAATAAATGTAATAGGCTAGCCAAGGATTTCATAGGTCATCTAACCTAATTTATAGAATTAACAAACAAAGTTTTAATAAAAAATTAACATTTAAAAGTATCATGAAATGTTATTTAAATTTAATTTTAAATATATTTTTATTTTAATGTTTAATGGCAAAAATTGTGTTAATGATTTTTGAGTTTCGTTTATTTTCAATGTTTACGTTGATAGACTTTTTCATTTGAGATTTGGGGTGGACTAAGTCCTCTGATTTTTCATTTAAGGACGAGGATGAGATAAGTGTATTGCCAAAGATGATTTTATGGCAATTGTTCAAAATTCAAAATAACCAATTATATAAAAAATAGTAGGTAGCTGATGAATGGATAATTGGTAGTGATACATGGATAACTCATAGCTGATGAATGGATAACAAACAACTCATAGCTAATGAATGGATAACCAAGTAGATAACTAGAAGAATGTGAGATAAAGGCCAACCTAATTTATAGAATTAAAAAACAAAATTTTAGTAAATTTAAATTTAAAAATATCATGAAATGTTATTTAAATGTAATTTTAAATATATTTTTATTTAATGTTTAATGGCAAAAATTGTGTTAATGATTTAAGGAAGAGGATGAGAGGATGAGATAAGTGTATTGTAGAGGATGATTTTATGGCAATTGTTCAAAATTCGAAATAACCAATTATAAAAAATAACAAGTAGCATGAATGGATAATTGGTAGTGATGCATGCATAACTCATAGCTGATGAATGGATAACCAACAGTGCATGGTAGATAACTAAAAGAATGTGAGATAAAATAAATAATATAAAAAATAACTGATAGTTGATAAATTGATAACAAGTAAGTGATAACATGTATATACGCATGGATAACTCAAAATTGAACCACTTTAACTAGAAAAATATGAGAAATAAAAATAAATAAAACTATCTCATGTTCCATGTTATCTCTCAACCATTTAATCCCAATTACAAACTATATAGATATACTAATTTCTATGTTATAACACCTCTTATCATAATATCGATATTAATTTCAAAATATATACATAAAATTAATCAATGTTATTAATACATAAAAAAAAAAGGTGTACAAACTTTTATGATACTTGATATAAGACAACATTGTCATTCATAGAAACGATCTCTATCATTTACTCTACATAAAAAGTTTATAATAAAGCTTGGTACTACAATACATTTGTTCTTAAGTTCATCCATACTCTACATAAAAAGTTTATAATGAAGCTTGGTACTACAATACATTTGTTCTTGAATCACCAAAATTTATACAGGTTAAGAAATTTATAAATCTTTAAAACTTAAAGCAAGATAGTTCAAAATTGGAATAGATTGTGTCCCATCTTGTGAGCATTGCCTTGAAAACATTGATACAACATAATAAAGGTAAAGAAAACAATGTAGAATACACTTTTGGATACAATTAAAGGTAAAGAAAAAGAAAGAGGAACAAAAATTAGAAATTGCTTCCAAAACTAGAGGTAGCATGAAGCAATTGATATTTTAGGGTTGAATGGTTGCACCGCCTATGATCTGCCGCCATCATCCACCAGCAATGACAATGTGAACGTCGTACAAACACGCCCATTCCACTTCTTATCATGTGGTACCCACGTGAAACGTTAGCACATGATTGGCGAGGGGCATTAGTTAACAGTGCCACTGCCATAGATCAGGAATTTAAAAACGATAAAGAAACATCTTCATATTTTTTCTATGTATTCTATATCTGTCAGCGGTTAGCAGTGCAGAGTTGTTGGTATGCCTGAGCGATTCCTCATAAATCTGTATCCCCAGATAGAGATCTCATGTGTTTGTTGGTGCTTATAAACTCGTCAAAGAAGCTGCAGTGAAACCATCGATTGCGCTGCCTATTCTGTCTCGATGTTCCACAAAGTGTGGAGAGACAATATGGAATCTGACGCTACATATCTGCAGCACTGCTGAACTTCGAGGCTGAAGCGACATGAACGGAACAGTTCTCTGAGAAAATCTGAATTCATTGTTTGAGGGGATTTTTTCGTTTCTTTATTGGTTGCTTCCACCGGAGCCTTGCAGGGTTTGAATGGTGGTAAGGGGACAATCCACATTTTTTTTAATGTAAATTGAGTTTCCTGGTGGTAGCTAATAGATTGCAAGATCCTAAGGAGATCCCTGAGGATACGAGCGAGATAAACCTTATTTATAAATACTAGTTGATCAGCACTGACCTAATTACTTTATCAAATATTTGTAGATACAGCTGAGTTTGGATTTGGAATTCATGGAGAACTGGGATTGCCATCGAATGGATTATAATGGGCTGCACCGCCTGCATCAACATAATCGTAATCGTTCTAGAAATCAGTCATTCTCGTCAGCTCTGCTCGATGCAATTTGTAAGTCGACCGAAGACGAGGGAGGAATGATGGCGTACAAGAAGAATAGCAATCGACAAGAGACGAGAAATGTCGAGGCCGAGAATAATACACTTCTGAGGAATTCCAGTTATAAACGCGTTGTCAGAATCGAAAGGCAGAGGGAAGAGGATCTATGGCTGAATAATGAAAATTCTAAATGTGGGAGAACTACAAGGACCGGTGTTTTCAACACTGAAAAATACAAAGCTGAGGTTGCATATAGCAAGCACAGAGAATTGCAACCGTCGTTTAAGCCTAATATGTCATCAGCACCATCGTATTCTTCTGATTATACAAGTGATTCCACTTCCAACTGCCAATATTTATCTTCAGATGCGGAGACCGTCTACAAACATACTTCTTCTATTTCTACTGCTAAAACAGAAAGGAATTCTCATCATGTAAATCGTGGAGACAAAGCATGCAAATGGGCTGTTGGGCGAGAGTGCTCTCGAGATTTACATGGAAAATCACCTGTTCGAGATGGGGATTTTCGAGCTACAGAGAAGCCCTTAAACCCTGCAGGCCATCCTGCTAAGATTAAATCAAAGTCCAGAATAAGTAAGGATTCAAAGAAGCCCAAGCTGCAGCCAACATCCCCAGGCAGGAAGCTCGCAAATTTTCTGAACTCGCTGTTCATGGCTGGTGGTACCAAGAAGCCAAAGCTCTCATCGTCTTCTTCTGTAAGTGAGTCAACTTCATATTATTCTTCTGAGAGAAAACCGGCCTCCGTTTCTTCTTCTTCTTCAGTCCATTCCAGGCCATGTTTGAGTAAATCATCCACAGGGTCAAAGAACAGTAATGGGGTGAGGAGATCTGTAACATTCTACCCAACAAGTGTAATTGTGGATGAGGACTCTCGCCCTTGTGGGGAGAAGTGTCTCCACACAATGGAAAATAACCCAAATCCTTCTACTTATCCACACAAACCACCATCCTTGGATACCTACAAGCTTCCACTTCTTAGCAAAAAATTTAAATATCGTAGTGTTGAGAAGGAACGCCATGCTGTAGCAGCAGCTGCTGCCAAGGACATACTTGCCAAGTATCAGAAAACAAACAGCATTATGAAAGCTGTGGTAATTACAGATCTTGACAAACAAGACGAAGACGATGAGGAAGATGATGATGACGCCAGCTGTTCAAGTTCTGACCTGTTTGAGCTGGAGAATTTGGCAGGAATCAACATGAACAACGTCTACCAAAAAGAGCTTCCTGTATATGAGACTACTCATTTGGAGACCAATAAAGCCATTGCAAAAGGGTTAATTGTGTGATAATCCACACGCTGTAACCCTGATACAGTAGAGTTGCAGATTACATGAAAATTGGTATAAACTGAAATGAATATTATAATATAAATAAATTGCTTATGCTTGCTGAGTAGAGGCTTTTAGAGATAGCCACAGATCATCTACTCTGCCCCCATTGTTTTAAGATGGGAATTAAAAGAAAAAAATCTTGTTCAGTGGCTATTTTTGGAACTTGTCTTGTGGTGGTTATGGATATTCATTCTTATAAATACTTAATTGTTCTTGAATAATTTCTCTGCTGCAAAGATAATCATGTCATGCATTGTTATATTTAGCAATCCCTTTTACAAAGCAGAATGGACTGGAATCCTGAAGGGGAGTGTAACCTAGTGGGCTGAGCCTGTGATCCGGTTCATCCAGTCCATAGCATTCCTAATACTGCTTATGCTATATACTGTATCTCATCAGGAACAGAGCATATGGGTATCCTCTGTCATAAACTACTCCGCGCTCTGTCATAAACTACCCCGCGGGAAGATGTGGAGCCTTATATACTGCCCATGCTAGCTCCATTCAGTGTAACTCTATACCATTTGCATCATTTTTGGGGCTAAAATTCTGACTAAAATTTGGCAAGTATGGTTGAAATTACAGTTTCAATGTGTTGAAATTACATAATAGGGTGGCCCAAGGGTTATAGAGGGAGTTGAATTCATTTTTGCAACTGAAATTGCAATTTCAAAATTAATTGAATATGAATACTACCGGATAGAATTTCATTGATAAAGAGCTGATTTCTTTGGCAGATATATAGAGCTGATAACAGGCAGGTAAGCTGCCTAATAAAAGTAAGGCAGAGCAGTTATGCGTCAATCATAGTCAGCTATAACCTCAAAGAGTAGTTTCTTGTTTGCATCATTCATGGGAAGCTCTAACGTCACTAAGAACTAATTTGTTAAATCTGTAAAGTCTTTAAATTAACAGGTCATCCACTTGCCTTTAAAAATGTCAATATCCATTATAAAATTGGAATGCTCAAGGTACTTTTCTTTTATGGCCAAATGCAGGTAATATACAATATCAAGAGCTGGTGTGAACAAGCTGAGAGTTCAGTACTTGGTACTTTGATTACAAGAGTCTTGTGTGTATAGTTCTAATTAAAGAACATTGTTGGTGAGTAACTCTGATAAGCAGAGAGGGGCGCAGATATGAAAACACTTACGAAGCACTGTTTGTAACATTGACATTGACATGTAGACATCTTAGTGCCATTATGAATCTGCGTTAGCTTTGTCTCAAGCACATACAGACTCATAAGTCTAAAAGCGTGTTCATTTTCTTATTTTTCTTTCAAATTCAGTTTTAGTTTTACAATACAAAGTAGATGATTAGAAAGTAGAAAATAAACTTCAACTTATTTTATTTTATAATTTATAAATATATAACAGATATAATTTATAAATATATAACGGAATGTTGTTATACCTCTCACTCTTATTCAAATCTCAGTATATGAATACATGAAATGAAATGTAATGAAGATTTCCTTGATTCTTCATGAAATATAACCCAAGTTTCATGGGTTCTTACTAAATAATAGTAATCTGTATTTGCCAAATGAAAAAAAATTAGAAAATAACCATTACATTCTTTTTTTTTTAATATTTTCATATTAAAAAATCTAAATTATAACATATTTAAACTAAACTAAATAATATAATATACTATTTTATTACAATTTAATTATGTTTATAGGCATTTAGTTATTATTTCAGATTTTGGACTTGTTTGGTATATTTGTTATGTTTAAATGTGGGGTGGACTACCATCTATGCTTCTTCATCTAAGGACGAGAATGAGACAAGTGTACTATCCATATTGATTCTATGGGGGTCGACCAAAATTCATAGTTAACATCTTATAAGTACACTTGGTGATAGTTTGAAAAATTAAACTTCAACTTCAACTCTTTGATTATTAGATATAACTATGGGCTTAAATCCATTCATGATACAACTATTAGCTTAACTTCAACTCCAATCATGAATTTTAATTGAAATGCAATTGTTGAAATATTAACTTTTAAATTAACTATTAGCTTAAATCCAATGATTCTACAACTATTAGCTTAACTTCAACTCTAATGAGGTTTATATTGGATAACTATTAGATACAACTATTAGCTTAGCTCCAATGATTGTACAACTATTAGCTTAACTTCAACTCTAATCACGGTGATATTGGATAACTATTAGGTTAACTCCAATAGTGATACAACTATTAAATTAAATTTACATGAAAGTGGTAATAAAAAACTACTTCTAAGATGAATGTGTAGTTGCACTCTATATCATAGGGTTTGTCGAACATGAACCTCTAGGCTCAGAATTCAGTGAACCTAAAAAAAATTGAAAAGTTCGTTTAGGTTCGGCGAACCTGATGGTCAAACCTCAATCCGAACTTGAAGATGAACTGGTTTGCAAGCACGAGTTCGACCCATCGTCGACAGACATTTCATGTCTTGGCACAGGTTTTGGGCATGTGTTTTCATGTTTTTGGGGATTTCAGCTTCTCTTTGAAGATTAGGATATTCAGTTCACCACTTCACATCGATTGGAGACAACTACAAGCATATTCACCCTCCCGAGTTCAAACCTAGAGTCATCCTGCACGCACCCTGCGACAAGAACCTGCCTCGTGCTGGAGTTGTTTCCTGCACACACCCTACGATAAGAATTCGTTGTCTGTCGAGCCATAATTGTGCGTTTCCTGCTGGATTTGTTGCTTGCCCTAGTGTGACTAATCGTGAACCCCTGTTGATATTCATCTCGGGACCCAAGTCGTTGCTGATATTCATCCTGTGTTGTGACTGCACTCTACGAGTGGGTGAGCTCTCTCTTCTCGGCCTCTCAGGTGATATCCTGAAAATCCATCAGTGAAGGAGTAGACCTCCTATCCTCCCACATTGTCTAGCACTTCATCAATGAAAGGTATATGAAGTATACCTCAGCGATACCCAGAACACTTGTTCAGGTCAGGACCGCCATGATTAAAGAGTTTAAGAAACCTAAGTCTGAGTCACAGTGCATTACAGAGCTCAAAGACATCAAACAGTTACCTACAGAGTCAGTGTGGGACTTCGATCAGAAATTCAAAGCCCTTATAGACCAAGTCAGCTTTGAGTTTGCGCCAGAGCAGCATAAGGAATGGTTTATTGCAACCCTACTCCCTCACATCAGACTGCCATTAATGCAGCAGAAACTCCAGACGCAGGATGGTGCGTTGGAGATGGCGATGAAACTAGAGGCTTCACCTCTAGCTAAAACCAGCACAAGTATGACAAACCTGCAAAACCAGTTGGCTAATCTCACATTACAGATGCATGAGATTAGAAAAGGAAAAGAGGTTGCGCAAGACATATGGTGCGTAAAGTGTAAAGCACAAGGCCATACTAAAGACAACTGTCCAGTCTTTGTAGAATATCTAGCAACTGGGGCTCCTAACCCCTTACCACAGACCCACGGGCCGTGGTGTGAAATATGCAAAACAAGAGGACACCCACCTCAGCAATGCCCTCTACTTCAGAAGTACGTGCAGACACCTAAGAACTTATACTGCGTCTTCTGCAAGTCCGTAGGCCATGATGAACACGATTGTCGAGCCTATGATCTCATGGTTGGGAGCAAGCAAGACTTGTACAGAGTCCAATCAGAAACACAGGGTCAAGTAGCAGGACCACAGCATGATCCGGCTCATGTTGGCCGTGGAGGAGGATTCAAAGGACGAGGACGTGGAGGAGGCTTTGGTCGTGGAGAAGGCTTTGGCCGTGGTCGCGAACTGGTTACTTGTTACAACTGTGGAGTTATAGGAAATTATGCTAGGGACTGTCAGAGCCCCACCACCACATGTAACTATTGCAAATATTACGATCACGCTATAGAAGAATGTCCTACCTTGATAGCCAAGATCAGAGAACCTAAGCCAACAGTACACTAGAACATCTAGCTTATCGCTGCTGAGCAGAAACAGCCAGAACCAAGAGTCAACATTGTGACTCGCAGCGGTGCTTCCACCAATGGGACATCGCAGGATAGTGAAAAGAACACAAGACCGGAGTGGGTGCGCAAAGCTACTAATAAATCAACACCACTCGACCTGCAGAAGAATAAAGAAATATTTCAGGAAGCTAAAAATTTCTTTGATGACCCTATGCAATCAAGATCGTAGGTATCGCCGTCTAGGGGCGTACCGCAGCAAGCACCTTGTGGCATTAACCCTATACAGATATCGCAGGCTACCACATCGGGCACTTGCGACGAGGACGATTTGGCAGGAAGTGTACAATCCTTCCTGCGGAGTTGTTTGAAACTCATGAGAAATGAGCAAGCTATCGGAGAACTTCAGCGCATCATAGATCAGTGTCAGCCATCTTCTTCCGTGAGCAGTGCACATCGTATTGTTCATAATATTATGGGACATACAAGAACAGGAAGAGAGATGCGACTCACAGCATAGGTTGGAGAATTTGAAATGGATGAGGCGATCCTAGATCTAGGATCAGAGGTACATGTTCTAACTAAGCAGACATGGGAACAGATGGGTATCCCTAAGTTAGTCAGATCACCTATCCATCTGAGATTAGCTAATCAGCAGCGAGTATCACCCCTGGGTCTATTACCGCGAGTGCTAGTTGACATTGACGGAGTTCGCAGCTCTGCGGACTTTGAAGTTATAGAAATCATTGGCGATAGTAGACCATATCCAGCTCTACTAGGTATTGATTGGGCAATCGATAACATGGTCGTTATCAACTTAAAGAGAAGACAAATGACCTTTGAGGACGCGCAAATCCAGGTCATTGCACCGTTAGATCCTCTTCAGGGTCCTAGATACATTGAACCTATCCGAGCAGAGGAAGAGGCACGTAACATGGAGAGTCTCTATCAGATGATTGCGAACCAGAGCGACTACATCAATCCAACCGTAGAAGGGAACATTAGTTGGCGATGCAACAACTCATGCGCATCGGATTCGGATGTTGGTCTCGAGAACTGGCAGAACAGACTTTACGAAGTCTCAGCGCGCAGATGTGCGTACATGACTAAGTCACTACGATGGATTGGCGCAAAGGTCAACGAGATTCCATCATTTCATGGTCTAACAGATATCCAGGACTTTCTCACGCAGTTTGAACAACAAATTCCTCACGAGCAGAGGATCGAAGCTATGGACCTTGCAGTACGAGCCACACCTGCAAGATGGTGGTATGCACATAAAGAGAATATCGCATCATGGGATGATCTTAAGAGATTGATGGCGATCAGATTCTCTACCGACAGAGAGTATGTCCAGCAGAGATACACAGGAGAAAGTGACTCCAGGTTACATATTCAGACGTGTGAACGGAATTGGTCGGACATTCCCGAGGATGAATGGGTTCACTGATTCATTCACACTTTGGATACAGTTCCAAGGAACTGGTACACAGAGACTGAATTGCGAAAGGGAATGACTACATGGCCACTTATGATAGACAGCTTTCTACTCACCTTCGCTTTTGAATCTGAGTATCCAAGTGTTGATCAGGCCCTAGATGTAATAAAGATTAAGATATTTGAGGATTGTACCCTATCAGTGTCAGCTCAACCTGAGTGGGCCATCCAGTTAGAAGAGGCGCTAGAGTGTTATAACTTTGTATCAGAACCAGAGGAGGAGGATGAGGATCCTCGCAACATCAACATTCCGGAGTCAGAGGGGACTCGCGATGTTGATGGGCCGAAGGTACAAATTCCAGCAATCATAGAACTGATCAAGATTAAATAGATCAACATTGGCACAGACACAGAACCAAAGTTTGCCTCTACTGGAGACTATTGGAACGATGAAATAGTCGGATAGATTGCAGACTTGCTACATGACTATCAGGACCTATTTCCCACCAAGTTCACAGAGATGAAGGGAATAGTCGGAGACCTGGGAGTAATGAGGATACCATTGAAAGAGGATGCTAGACCAGTTAAGCAACGTCCATATAGATTAAATCCGTGCTATAAAGAAAAAGTTAAGGATGAGATGGATAAGATGCTAGCAGCAAGCATCATTGAGCCCATAGAAGAGAGCGAATGGGTTAGTCCCATGGTCGTGCAAGAAAAGAAAACCAAAGGAGACATCAGGATCTGTGTCGACTTGCGTAAACTCAACGACGCATCACTTCATGATCCATTTTCGACACCTTTCACTGATGAAGTGCTAGACAATGTGGGAGGACAGGAGGTCTACTCCTTCACTGATGGATTTGCAGGCTATCACCAGATCAGAATCCACCCAAAAGATCGACATAAGACCACTTTTGCAACAGAATGGGGCTCATTCCAGTATACGGTAATGCCCTTTGGTCTTAAGAATGCACCAGCTATCTTTTCTAGAGTAGTAGTAGTTGTATTTAAAGAATACATCCATAAATTCTTAGAAGTTTATTTTGATGATTGGACTGTATTTGGATTAATTGACAAGCACATAGGAGATTTAAGACTGATGCTAGAAAAATGTAGGCAGTACCAGATTTCTCTAAACTTGAAAAAATGTATATTATGTACGCCATTCGGTATTTTGTTGGGTCACATTGTTTGTAGGCAAGGCTTGATGGTAGATCCCGCAAAGATTGCCATCATTGTAAATCTTCCAGCACCCAACTCAGTCAAACAATTGAGGACAGTACTTGGTCATACCGGGTACTACAGAAAATTCATCAAGGGATACACAAAGATTACAGCACCGATGGAAAAACTGTTAAAGAAAGATGTAAAATTCCTATGGAATGAGGAATGTCAGCAGAGTCTAGACACACTTAAAGAGAAGATGGTTACAGCACCCATCTTAGTATTTCCAGACTGGACCAAGCCATTTCATGTACATGTGGATGCATCTGGCATCGCACTAGGGATTGTTTTAACGCAACCAGGAGAAGGAGGTATCAATCATCCTATCGCATACTCAAGCAGAAAGCTATCGACCGTAGAAAAAAACTACACCACTACAGAAAGAGAAGGCTTAGCTATGGTGTACGCACTACAGAAGTTCAGGCACTACCTGTTGGGTGCCTCGTTCAAGATGTTTACTGACCATTCCGCATTGAAGTATCTGGTCAATAAACCAGTATTAGGGGGATGAATTTGCAGATGGTTACTCCTATTCCAGGAGTATGATTTTGAAATTATTGTCAAACCAGGAATATTGAACGCCGGACCTGATCATCTGTCACGGATAGACTCAGGAGAAGAGCCAAGTAGCTTAGAGGACAACTTGCCCGATGCGCAATTGTTTTCTATTCAGATCGTAGATGAGTACTATGCTGATATTATTCACTTTCTCACTACAGGATGGGCACCTGATGAGTTTACCAAGCATCAAAAGAGGCAGTTGGTTGTTAAAGCAGTAGACTTCACCCTGATCGCGGGACAGTTATACAAGTTAGGTCCAGATGAAGTCCTGCACAGATGTGTGATGCCGCATGAAAAAGATGCCATTATCAAAGAAGCACATTCTGGTACCGCAGGAGGTCATTTCGCAGGAAAGCCGACTGCGCAGAAAATCCTGACCACAGGATTATGGTGGCCTAATTTACATAAGGATACTAAGGAATTTTGCAGATGTTGCGATATCTTCCAGAGGGTAGGAAAACCTTCGCGGAGAGATGAAATGCCACTGCGACCGCAGATTACGCTGTGCGCATTTGACAAGTGGGCTATAGACTTTGTGGGTCCTATCAACCCACCAGGGAAACGAACTGGTGCGAGATACATCATCATAGGAACATAATACCTCACCAGATGGGCGGAGGCTAAAGCAGTAAGGAATTTTGATGCTGCTACAGCTGTACAGTTCCTCTTTGAGAACATTATCAGTAGATTTGGATGTCCAGTAATTTTGATGAGCGATCAAGGCACACACTTCTTGAACCGCACCATTGAGGCCTTGACGAAAGAATTCCAGATACAGCACCATAAGAGCACTCCCTACCACCCACAAGCTAATGGTACGGTGGAGGCCTTTAACAAGATTCTAGAAAACGCTCTTACTAAGATCTGTAACAGCCAAAGAAATGATCGGGACCTCAGGATTAATGCTGTGTTATGGGCATATAGGACTACATGCAAGAAACTTACAAGACATACACCTTTCAGCTTGGTGTATGGACAAGAGGCTGTTATGCCTATGGAGTATATTCTTCCCAGTTTAAGAATTGCTCAAATCACCGGGATGGCTAATATAGACACGGTGCATGAAAGGCTAGCGCAGCTGCTTGCCTTAGAGGAAGACAAATTCATCGCCGGATTCCATCAGAAAGTGCAGAAGGCACGAGAAAAAGATTGGCATGACAGACACATTAAGAGTAAGACTCTTCAGATCGGAGACCTAGTACTCCTCTATGATAGTAAATTTATTAATTTTCCAGGGAAGTTCAAGACGCATTGGTTGGGGCCATATCAGATACAACAAGTTACAAAGGGAGGAGCCATTCAGCTCAGCAAACTAAATGGGGAGCTTCTTCCCACATTGATTAATGGCAGTAGGCTTAAGCTTTATAGTGCTAGCCACTCCATACCCCAGCCTTAACTCAGACAGTTATGAGGGTGCAGATGTCCAGTGTAGTTGAAAGGAGGCATCGCACTGGGAATTAGTCTACACCGGCAGGTATTCTAAGTATAAGGAATCGCATAAGGAGGGTTCATTTTGCGCAAAACATTAAGCGGCTTGAAAAAAAAACTGTTTAAAGTTTGTTTTGAGCAGGTGATGCGGTGGGGCATCGCAGCAACGCGATGTTTCTCTGTGCCACGTATCCAGTTTTGAAAAATGACAGAGGGCCAGTCAAGTCGCCTTCTGATAGGCAGTTAATGAAGAAATGACCGGTATACCTTGCCGTAGATTTGGCAGTAGCATATTAAATTTTCCAGATTTAGTAAATTTTCGACGAGACCGGCGCCTGCACACACAGGGTTCGAGGGAAATTTGATCGAATTTCAACATTTAATGAGGATCGAAACGATGGGTGTGGTCTCGTCCATGCATTAATACCACCGACGGGTTCAGTCTAGATGACCGTTGTGTCCGGGATTATAGCCTTCAGCATAAAAGAAGAGATCATTCATTCAGGACGGTTACTTTTGCGAGAGCCGAGAGCTATAGAGTAAACTATTAAGTGTTCCCTGTGCAGAGCTAATTTCATTACAGAGTGCTTTGATTTCCCTATTTCACAGCCATTTCCAATCCAAAGTATTCCACTGAGTGGGTTCTGTCCGAGGAGGAATCTATAGAAGTGATTTTGGAAAGGTTTGAGCGTGGAGGCCTTGTGTCCGCTATGGCGACACCACCCAGGAGTATGAAACCAGGTTCATCATAGGTCAGACAGCTACCAAGGATGAGGATTCAAGCTCAGACAGTAGACGATTCTAGCCTCGAACAGCAAAAAAGGAAAAGGAGGAAAGTAAAAGTGAGAAACAGAAAGAGAAGACCAACTCGGATGGCTGTGCGCGTGGATTTTCCCAGAAGATCTCACGGAAAGAAAAAAGGACCAAGAAATAGGCATCCGAGACGCAGAAAAACAAAAGGAAAAAGGAAAGGAATGAAGGTTCTCGGAATGGAATTCAAGGCCTGTATAGTTAGTACGAAAGGATCCAGAATGAATGAAATATTTGAGAAGGATGGAAGATACAGATTTTCCTTGTGATAAAATTTCTAACGCAGATAAAGAGGAAAGGATATCTGTGGAAGGATTCTCAAAATCTTAAGATCCTTCAAGTCTCGCAAGTGACGAGAGCGAGAGAATGACAATGAGGGAAGGAAAGATAAGAGAGCCCAACGAACTAAGTTACAGAAACTATGAAGAACGAAGTCGTAGGACTTCGGCAGAAACTTACAAAGACTTCGCAGGAAGCCAAGGAGAAGTTACAGCAGGAGAAGCCCGCTGGTAGTGGCTCAAGGACGAGCCACAAGTAAGTGTTAGGGGACTGTTGGAGTAGAGCCCCGTAGCTACAGGAAAAGCTTCCATTTTGGCAGATAGACAGTTTGGGAAAGATGAAGAGATAAGGTAAAGATACGACACCGTAGCATGTTTCTAGCTGTAGAGCAGAGACGGAAACTATGACTACCGAGGTAGAGAAGTCAAAGAAGATGATAGTACCTGAGCGGCCGAGAAGAGAGAGCTCACCCACTGCATTGAAGGCAGCGGTGGAAGACAGGAGGGCTTAGCTACCCTCATAAAGGAAAAGGAGCAATAAGGCCGAGGTATTGAAGACGAAGGACAGAAAGGGAAGCGTTGCACAGTACCCATGGTCAGCGCCGGGAAGCATGGAAGACTACAGAGAGCAGTGGTGTGATGGAAAGCGGCTACCCCAAGTACAGATATGCCGACTGTCACTAGTTAGGGTTTTTGGGTTACTGTTGGGACATGCCCACAGTGTTGTAATGGCGAGACCTTCGGGCCGCCTATAAAGGGATGTATTTTGTATTGTAAAAGGGTTGGGCAGTTGGGTAGTTAAAAAAGTAGACACTTAGACAGTTGTATTATAGAAGCTGAGCTCTAGTTCTGTTATCAACAGTAGTTATCTTACTGTAACCAGTAGCTAGCTCATTGAGCATGTATGTAACAATTCGCAGGGATTGACAGAGAGAGAGAGAGAGAGAGAGAGAGAGAGAGAGAGAGAGAGAGAATATTGTAAGAAGGAAATATAGAGATAGAGAAGAGATCTAAAAGAGAAGGGCTCCAGGCAATGAGTGCGGATTTACCCAAAAGATCTCTAGCTGCATATGCGGTGCAGTAGAACTGTGTACTCTCTCAGGATATAATAAAACACAGTTCTGTGGACGTAGCTTCTACCCTGGAAGTGAACCATGTAAAATCAGAGTGTTATGTGATTGATTCTTGTGATTGTGTCTACCTGTTGTATCTGTCACTCATTATGTGAACTTTGCTTACCGTTAAATGTATGTATGTGTTATTCAGTTCACAGCATTATAGAAGGATAAATGCATGTTGAAGTCTTTAAGTATTATGTATAAGAGTTTGTTTATGTTTCACACAAGACAGTTAAGAGTCGCAGTGTAAAGCAGCCTTGTATGTTGAGTCCTATAAGTCGAACACAAGTAACGCTAGGTACGTTGAGTCGCAGCGGTAGGATATCGCAGGGAGGTGATATCGCCCCACCAGAGGAGATGTGGTGCGCGGTACCGCGGGTTAAGGATCGAGCGTAGGAGAGAGTTACGTGTTTCCCAGGACGCGGTGATGCGATAAGGGCTAGAGTCATCGTGAGAAAGAGGAAACTGCACATCGCGAAGAGAGACCTCGCGGGTTGAGAAGAGCTGCGAGACGCACATAGGATGCTACAGAACCTGGTCGAAGACACTTAAGTCTTTGGGAAACCCATTAGAATCACTTCGGGTGAGACTTCAAGCCGCTCCGCGGTCTGTCCCCGAAAGGGCCAGTGAGCTAAGGGTGTTGTTGGTACATTACAGTAAACTCGGGTCTGCCCATAGCGACCAACATTGAGTAGTGAGCAAAACGTTGGAGCTCGAGCTACAACACCATGCCAACTACAAGCTATGAGCTACGATGCTGGAGCTACGAGCTAGACTTTGCAGGAATACAAGCCATGCCATCTGCAAGACTGTAATAGCCTACGGGCCAGCTTGCAGGTATGGGATTTTCTTTGTTTTATTTTTAATTTTTTTAAACTTTGTATTAAAAATTTACACCAAGTTTTGATTTTTTTTCCCCATAGAACACATTGCTATTTCTTTTAATTTTTTTAAAATTTGTATTGTATTACAAATTGCAATTTGCAGAAAGCGGTTTTTTCCCCCACATAATGACATGATGATAAATGTCACATCCCCACCCCTCTACTAGGGAGAGAACACAACTATAATGCTATCAAATCTGGGAAATCTAAGCCCCATAACGTAATATAAAATGCATTGAACTTAAAAACATACACCGATGTGTAAAACATGCAATATACAGCAGAATCAATTACCTTTCATTCAAGCATTCAACATGTTCATATTAATTCGTAAACAAATACAGTTGCAGAGATAAAATACACAAGAATACTTATCTTGAAAGAAGCTTGTCCCGCAACCATCTATGTCAATGCAACGTTCCACCCAACCATAGCTGCAACGTTCCACCCAACCATAGGCTAGTGTGCTCGTCAAACTCTCAGCACCACTGCCACCCCCGAGATGGGCATGATTCCCATAAGGAGTAAGGGAACACCAGCAAGGTCACACATAGCTAAAGATGTATCAAAATTCAGCTAAGCCAAAACCGCATTTTGGTTTATCAAGCTGCTAAGGAGGTGGAAAGATTGAACTACTAAGATAGTGAGCTCAACCACAGAGCTATGGACACTTGCACCAGATTTGGATTAGCTTCTAAAACATCTACACATCAAACACAAGGAAGCATCCACTTCTCTGCTACACATTCCCTCAAGATATGCCTTCCATTTCAGTGTTATTCAGGGTGTGTAAAGAAGAAAACCAACCCCTCTATATTTGTCTATGAGGTTCCTTCCTACACTAGGATGATAAAGCTAGTTCAAACCCAATTCCACTCTAAACTAGTTCATAACAAGGAAAAAGATGCACACACAGCAAGATACAAAATTGTGGGTGGAGGAAAAACATTTTGCAACAAAAAACAGATTGGTAGAATGGGGAAAACAACCTAGAATGAGAAATTCAAATTCAGCAACGATTATGGGCATTGCATGAGCCAAATTGACTGCTACAAACCCCAAAATCGTAATTCTTTGCTAGCCATTCACTCCATAGCACTAAAGCAGATTTCCTGGGCATGCACAATGAGAAAAATGACAACAATTCATGAATGAAAGAGACGAACACTAAGAATTACCAAAAAAACTTCCTAGACATGGGGAAAAATGAAGAAAATTGTTGCCCACGTGAAGGAAAAACACAAAGCAGAAAAACACTTGAGGGAAAAAGAGCTCTCCAAGCTTCCAACTGCGTGAGGAATGGAGGACATGGGTGAGCAACATCATGGGCATGCATTTTTCGGTGTTAACTTGCCCAAAAAGTCAAAATCGCATTTCCCAAAAACTGATGGCTTCTCCAATTCAAATTTGGACTGCCATACTCTTCCCATCCCCATGCAATAACTACCTCAACCAATTTCTGGCAAAAATAAATGATTGGGTGAGTAAGACAAGAAATGTGGTTGACAACTTGATGGGTTTTCCCCTTGACATTTGGCTTTTCCCCATTGGCTGAAGGTTTGAATATGCCCCCCCTTATCCTTAGGAAATCATGCCCCCATCTATTTTAATGTTGCATTGACATAGTTGGTTGTGGTTTTTTTAAATTAAATTGCATATTTACATGATGTCTAAAATTATAATGTGCATGGCTAGCACGAAATACCATTGGCATCGATTCTAATTGCCGAAACATAAAATGCTAAATCGATGGTGGGGCTTTTGTCTTTAGCTTCACAGCACGATTAAATACAATATTTACATCATATACATTTTTAATGCAAACAGGGTCAAAACCGGGGTGTTACAATAAATTTAAAAAAATTAACTTGATGTTTAATTTATGCTTTTATTTTGTCATTACAATTCTGAACTTTGAACTATAACATTATTTATAAAATAAATATTGTAGAAATCTTTTCCATGGAACCTCGAAGATCAATAGAAGAAGGATGGAAATATGTGGACAAACTCGATGCATCTGTTGGGAGGCATCTAAAATGCAAATTATGCAAGTCTGAGTTTGTTAGGTCTTTGACAAGAGTGATGGATCACTTATTGTCAATGAGTGTTGGTAGAGGAGGTGGTGTTGAATGATGTCTAGGGGTGTCTAAAGAACTCAAGGAAACACTCCAAAAATACTATGACATAATTAAAAAAACCCAACAGATACATGAGAATAATAGACAACGCATCCATGCAGAGTTGGGAATGAATTACAACCCCTCATCGCCATTTCCTTCAAGCACAATTGGAGATGGAAGTTCATCTCAGGTTCAACCAACAAGATTGAGAGAGAGAAGTACATTAAACTCTCTTTGGAAACCTGTACAGAAGCAAGAAGTTGACAATGCTTTGGCTGATCTTTTGTATGAATCAGGTATCCCATTTAATGTGGTTAGAAGTCCTTATTTTATGAATGCATGTGCTACGATTGCAGAATTTGGAAAATGATAGTTAACTCCTAGTTCTGAGGCGATAAGGACCACCCTTCTCAAGAGGTCAAAAGAAAGGGCAACAAACATGTTGTTAAAGATCAAGGAGTCCTGGAAAGAAACAGGTTGCACAATTTTATCATAAGGTTGGTCAGATATGAATAATAGGCCACTGATTAATGTGTTGGTTTACAACTTTAAAGGGGTATTAACTTTTAAGGTGTTTGGTGCTTTGGGACATATGAAGATATCAGAATATATTTTCAATATTTTAAATGAAGCCATTCTTGAAGTTGGGGAAAACAAATGTGGTTCAATTCGTCATAGACAATGCCTCAAATTGTGTGGGAGCACGGAAAATGATAATGGATAAATGATAAACAATTTATTGGACCCCTTGTGTTGCTCATTTCCTAGAATTTCTATTGCAAGATTTAACAAAGTTTCCATGGATTATGTAGTTCGAAAGCGGGAACAAATTTCCCACTTCATTTGTAACCATCACCTCACATTGAGTTTGTATAGGAGGAAGGCATCCAAAGAGCTGCTAAGGCCTTGTGATACTCGATTTGCAACATATTATATTACTCTCAAAAGAATGGTTGAGGAAAAGATAAGTGTGAGAACCTAAAGGAAAGGAGTTGGAACAAATCATCTTAGGCAAATGCTTTTTGGGAAAGTGTTATGAAGGTTTTAAAATTATGTGAACCAATTGTTCACATGCTTTGGATGGTTGATTGTGACACTCCTTCTATGGGTTTTTTTTTATGAGGGCATGGATTGTTGTAAGGAATCAATTGAAAAATCCTTCAACAATGTGGAAAATGAGTAGATGAAAATATGGGAGATGATAGATAAAAGGTGGAAAATGTTGCATAGTCCTTTCCATGTAGCAGCTTGTTATTTGGACTCTAGGTTGTTTGGGCTTCAAAGGCATTATGATGTCGAAGTAATGAGTGGCCTTTATGATGCTATTGAGTGGCTGGTTCTAGATCAAGAAGAATCTAGGAGGCTTACAGAATGGAAGAGGGGATATTTGGAAAGGCTTCTTCCATAGAGGATAGGATCAAAATTCCTTGAGGAAGATGGTGGCACTTTTATGGAGCAGAGACACCTGAATTGCAACATTTTGCAATTCGTGTTTTGAGTCAAGGGTCAAGTGCTTATGCCTGTGAAAGAAATCAGAGTAGCTTTAATCACATCCAAACCAGGAAAGAAATAGGTTATTATCTTCAAGGTTGGAATATTTGGTTTATGTGCGCAACAATTTACATTTGGCCTTAAGAAGTTTGGCCAAAGATTCTTCTAGCTCCTATCGCCCATGGTTTGAGCCTATTCCTAGTGTAGAAGAAGATTTTGGCATTGATGGTGACTGTGATGATGGAGATGAACCTCATGATCATAGATTTCCTAGTGTAGAAGAAGATTTTGGCATTGATGGTGACTGTGATGATGGAGATGAACCTCATGATCATAGATTTCCATATATTGATGACTATGAGGATCATAATTCTAGTGCCTTTACCACCCCATGTGATCTTGATGATTTAGAGCTTGATGATATTACTAGTAGGCGACAAGAATAGAAGTTTGATCATAATTTCAGTTTTTTTGAAACAAGTTCAAGGCTGATAACTACTTGACATTATGGATTTCATTAAATTTTGAAACATGAAGACTATTTATACTTAACATTTCTAATTAATTTTATATTAATCTTTTTATAGTAATCTAACTATCTATTACTATAAAAAGATTAATATAAAATTAATTAGAAATGTTACATCCTGGATTAACATTATTATGTCCATAGGGATTTAGATATTATCTCAGATTTTGGACTTGCTTGAGCAGATCAACAAAATTAACCCAAGTTATGCTTTAATGCATCTTAATTAAGAATTAAATAAATTTAAGTTAAAGGGTGGTTAAATAAACACTAAACAATTTGTCTATTAAATAGTATTTGTTTTGTCCTTATATTAACTCTAACAATCTGACATGAAATTATATATTTTAGCCTTTTTTAAACAGCCAGCTATCTTCACAAAAATAGTTGGTGTGTGTAGGCATTCACTGACCACTTTACTTGTAGCTCTGCTAGTCCTACATTATTCAAATATTTCCCAATGGATTATTATAACCTTGGGCTCAATTAGCTCCAAGGGTTAGCTCAATTGATTAGCAGTGGGGGAGGTTACCAGTTCGAGCCTTAAGTCCTATAAAGTTAGGCCTTGTGCTAAAAATAACCAACTATTTACCGCCTTTATCATCGGTACATGTTTCTATATGAAAAAAAAACCTTAAACTCAATTGAATTTGCCACGAACAATACAATTCTAGAAAGTTATGAGTTTCTTAAAATCTACATAAACTACGAAGAGACATCTAGATTGTCATTGTGTTTGGAATCAAAGCAGAAATCAATAGCGTGTATATTATTCTCTTTGCTTTTATTCTGCCTCTTTAAACACTGAGCTGCAATTGTCTCTTTTATAAGCATGGGGTCAGGGCAAGTTACACGTTTCCGTTTTTCAAAAAAAGTCGGCACTGGGAAGAATTCAGGATTTCTGGCATCGGATACGTTACAGGTAAATGCACCCAGTGCCCACCTTACCTCAGGAATTGTTTTGGAAAACGGTATGATGCATTACCTTTTTTCAAAAAAATCGTTGCACATTTAAAGTAAAGAAGTGGCATATATATATATATATGCGCTAAATTCTTCGTACCTTCTTTTCAGTTGGAATCACACGCGCGCACAATAATATGAAGGCACGGTTGCACTTGCTTTTGGTATGGCCAGTGAGCAAGTAAAGTAGGATAAAAGACAACTAAAACCCTCAATTTCAGCAATTGTAATTGTAATTGCAATTGCCTAGGATAAATTAAACACTCTATTTTAAAATACTTAGATTGCTTAAATTGAATTTTGAACAAAATGGTGGAAATTGGGATTTAAACCATCTTAAAATATTCAAATTGTCCAAATTGCAATTTGAACCATCTTAAAATACTCAATGTTGCACTTGCTTTTGGCATGGCCAGTGAGCAAGTAGGATAAAAACAACTAAAACCCTCAATTTCAGCAATTGTAATTGTAATTGCCTAGATAAACTAAACACTCTATTTTAAAATACTTAGATTGCTCAAATTGAGTTTTGAACAATCTTAAAATACTTAGATGGTGGAAATTGAGATTTAAGCCATCTTAAAATATTCAAATTGTCCAAATTGCAATTTGAACCATCTTAAAATACTCACTGTTGCACTTGCTTTTGGCATGGCCAGTGAGCAAGTAGGATAAAAGCAACTAAAACCCTCAATTTCAGCAATTGTAATTGTAATTGTCTAGATAAACTAAACACTCTATTTTAAAATACTTAGATTGCTCAAATTGAGATTTGAACAATCTTAAAATACATAGATGGTGGAAATTGCGATTTAAACCATCTTAAAATAATCAGATTGTCCAAATTGCAATTTGAGCCATCTTAAAATACTCATTGTTGCACTTGCTTTTGGCATGGCTAGTGAGTAAGTAGGATAAAAGACAACTAAAACCCTTAATTTCAGCAATTGTAATGGCCTAGGATAAACTAAACACTCTATTTTAAAATGCTTAGATTGCTCAAATTGCGATTTAAACAATATAGGGTGGAAATTGAAATTTAAACCATCTTAAAATACTCAGATTGTTCAAATTGCAATTTAAACTATCTTAAAGGAGGTTATGCTGCAGGAGGCGTGTCCCAGGTCTATTTATATTAGGTAGCAGAGGGACCAATCTCTTTTCCCTTTACCTGATCTGCAAGCTATGCTATTTGAAGAGAGAGTCGTTGTAATCGAATATGAATCAACTCTCAAATTTCTCCCTAACTCGCCACATTTCGCTTTAAGAATTATCTTAACGCTTGTCAACGACACGAGTATTAATAGTAGTAGCCGGCATCACCAGAATATAGAGAGCTATGAATTATTATGTCGACATTGAAAAGCCAACTAACAGCTGGGGCAGATCAGATGAAAGAGTTGGAGGTCTATTAAAATATGGTTTAATTGTGTGCCCACAATATCATTTAAAAATGCTCGAATAATCTACCATCACTTTTATTATATTTTGGTTTGTATATTTGAAATCACATTGTTGTGCTTTATGTCGTTGTCAGGTAATCAATATCAATCACATATAATAAGACTGTTTATGTAGCTTACTTAATATGTTCTTTGTTACAAGGAAGATAAATAAATAAATTAAAATGGTTAATTTAGTATCTAATTTTAATTTTAAGTAAAGTGAACTATTTTATTTAATAAATTAAAAAAGTGCCATTCAACTGTCGTAACTGTAATCGAAATAATATAATTATAAATTCTATTTCGTAATTATAACATGGAAATGGAATTTCAAATCTGATTTAACGGTCATTATGAAGATTTCAGTGGAATAATCAAACGCATTTCAGCGTTAATCATTGTTTTCATCATAGGCAATTAAAAATTTAAACTGTATTTGCTGCATGTTAATTACCATTTTGTCCATAAAATTCCAAATCTGATTTAACCGTCATTTTGAAGATTTCAGCGGAATATTCAAACGTATTTCAGCGTTAATCATTGTTTTTATCATAGGCAAGTAAAAATTTAAACTGTGTTAATTACCATTGTGTCCTTTTAATTATGTTGATAGGCATTTAGATATTAGATATTATTAGAGATTTTTTATTTGATTGATTTGGTCAATCAACCAGATGGATTTATTTCATGGTCTTTATATTTGTTATGCTTAAATTGATCTTGATTAATATTTAAATAAGTTTCAGTTAAATGATGGTTAGGGATTCATTTCATGGTTGTCATATTTTATTATTAAATGGATCTTGATTAAAGGTGTGTGCAAGAAGTTGAGGGTCTCTTTTGGCGCGTTAGATGCAATACAAAACTGAAAAAACAGAGATCCATCAACTTGTATGGATATTTTGAGACACTTACATAATGAATCTTGAGATCAGTGAAAAACAAGAAATGTAGGAAATTGAATGACCTTTACAAATATATAATTTTTTCTATTGAAAATGTTGTTAACTATCTAAAGTTAGATATTTTTTAACGGGCACTTTTTATTTTTGGGACAAATTATAAGGTATATGTTTTTGTGGGTGCAGCGTTTGAGTGTCTAAATGATGGAATAAACTTACGAAAACCGGTATACATATAGAGAACATATAGGACTAGTGCACAACTATTTTTCCAATAATAAAAACAATATTTTTAAATTTGTTTTTAATTATCTAAGAGATCAAACCTAAAAAACGGTATGTCAATTGTGGGTGCATCGTTTGAATGTCTTAATACAATTATTTGGAAATGGGTTTTTTATAGCATGTAGAGGTTGGTGTTCTTTAGTGCACCATACAATTTATTTTTAAATGGTTAAGAAACGAAAGAGATATGAGGTGTGTGCAAGAAGTTGAGGGTCTCTTTTGGCGTGTTAGATGCAATACAAAACTGAAAAAGCAGACATCCATCAACTTACATGGATATTTTGAGACACTTACACAATGAATCTTGCGATCAGTAAAAAACACGAAATGTAGGAAATTGAATGACCTTTCCAAATATATATATTTTTTTCTATTGAAAATGCTGTTAACTATCTAAAGTTAGATAAATTTTAACGAGCACTTTTTATTTTTGTGACAAATTATAAGGTATATGTTTGTGTGGGTGCAGCGTCTGAGTGTCTAAATGATGGAATAAACTTACGAAAACCGGTATACATATAGAGAACATATAGGACTAGTGCACGACTATTTTTTTAATAATAAAAATAATATTTTTTTAATTTTTTTTAATTATCTAAGAGATCAAACCTCGAAAATGACACGTCATTTGTGGGTGCAGCGTTTGATGTCTTAATGCAATTATTTGGAAATGGGTTTTTTATAACATGTAGAGATTGGTGTTCTTTAGTGCACCATACAATTTTTTTTTTAAATGGTTAAGAAACGAAAAAGATATGGACGAAACACTACCAGTGTGTTTTTTGAGTTGAGGAGTGATGACAGAAGATAAATAAGAAAAAAATAGAAAAAAAATATGTATTCTTGTTAAAATTTACATATTTAGAATCTGCAAAAAAAACCATATATGTTTCTAAAATGTCATAAAAAATGGAGGTGTGCAGCATAATCAGACGAACCGCTAAACACGAGCATATTGAAAATTTGGATATAATGCTGAATTAGCCATGGTTTATCATACTCCAAGGCACATGCATGTTGAATCCGAAGCAAAGTACAAAGCAGACACATAGGCATAGGAATTCCATGAAATCATGGGTGGAGGCTCGGCCTTATCATTTGGAGGGAATAAATTTTTGAATTTAAAGAATACGTGAGCGCGATTTAGCTAAACAAAACGCGTGCGCATTGTATAGAAACAAAACGCGTGCTTGTTATATGCAGATAAATCATGTGCGCGTTTTGTAAAACCAAAAATAGCGTTCATCATTATCTTCATCTTCATCATCTTCATCATCATCATCACCATTAACATCATGAAGATCATCATCACCATCGTCATCATCAACATCATCATCATCACCTTCCTCCTCCTCCTCCTCCTCATCATCATCTTCATCATCATCATCCTCAACATCAACATCATCCTCAACATCAACATCATAAACATCATCATCACCAAATGTTGTCATCATCATCCTCATCATCATCCTCATGAACATCATCATCATTCATCATTATTATCCTCATCATCATCATCACCATCAACATCATGAACATCATCATCATCCTCATCCGCATCCTCATCATCACATTCGTCATCATCATCAACATGATCATCATCATCACCATCAACATCGTGAACATCATCATCATCATCCTCATCATCACCACCATCAACATCATGAACATCATCATCATTCATCATCATCATCACCATTAACATCATGAACATCCTCATCATCATGAACATCATCATCATCATCACCATCATCACCATCAACATATTGAACATCATCATCATCATCATCCTCATCATCATCCTCATCATCATCACCATCAACATCATGAACATCACCATCATCATCCTCAACATCAACATCATGAACATGATCATCATTCATCATCATCCTCCTCCTCCTCCTCCTCTTCATCATCTTCACCTTCATCATCGTGAACATCATCATCATCATCCTCATCATCATCACCATCAACATCCTAAACATCATCATCATCCTCATCCTCATCATCATCATCAACATCGTGAACATCATCATCATCATTCTCATCATCATCCTCACCATCAACATCATGAACATCATCCTCATCCTCATCATCATCATCACCATCAACATCATGAACATCATCATCATCCTCACCATCATCACCATCAACATCATGAACATCATCATCATCATCCTCATCATCAACATCATGAACATCATCATCATTCATCATCATCATCATCATCATCCTCATCATCATCACCACCTTCATCATCGTGAACATCATCATCATCCATCATCGTGAACATCATCATCATCCTCATCATCATCATCATCATCACCATCAACATCATGAACATCATCATCATTCATCATCATTCATCATCATCATCACCATCAACATCATGAACATCATTATCATCATCCGCATCATCAACATCATGAACATCATCCTCATTCATCATCATCCTCATCATCATCCTCATCATCATCATCATCATCACCTTCATCATCGTGAACATCATCATCCTCATCATCATCACCATCACCATCATCATCATCATCATCATCATCATGAACATCATCATTATCATCCTCATCATCATCCTCACCATCAACATCATGAACATCATCATCATTCATCATCATCCTCATCCTCATCCTCATCATCATCATCACCTTCATCATGGTGAACATCATCATCATTCATCATCCTCATCATCATCATCATCAACATCATGAACATCATCATCATTCATCATCATCATCATCATCACCATCAACATCATGAACATCATCATCATCATCCTCATCATCATCATCATCTTCATCATCAACATCATGAACATGATCATCATTCATCATCATCATTATCCTCATCATCACCTTCAACATCGTGAACATCATCATCGTCATCCTCATCATCATCACCATCAACATCATGAACATCATCATGAACATCATCAACATCATGAATCAACTTCATCATCATCATCACCATCAACATCATGAACATCATCATCATCATCATCATGAACATCATCATCATTCATCATCATCATCATCCTCATCCTCATCATCATCATCACCTTCATCATCGTGAACATCATCATCATTCATCATCCTCATCCTCATCATCATCACCATCAACATCATGAACATCATCATCATTCATCATCATCATCATCATCACCATCAACATGATGAACATCATCATCATTCATCATCATCATCCTCATCATCATCATCACCATCAACATCATGAACATCATCATCATCATCATTCTCATCATCAACATCATGAACATGATCATCATTCATCATCATCATCATCCTCACCATCATCCTCATCATCACCTTCATCATCGTGAACATCATCATCCTCATCCTCATCATCATCACCATCAACATCATGAACATCATCATCATCATCATCATCCTCATCATCATCATCCTCATGAACATCATCATCATCATCCTCATCATCATCCTCACCATCAACATCATGAACATCATCATCGTTCATCATCATCATCCTCATCATCACCATAAACATCATGAACATCATTATCATCATCACCATCAACATGATGAACATCATCATCATCATGAACATCATCATCATTCATCATCATCATCCTCATCATCATCATCACCATCAACATGATGAACATCATCATCGTTCATCATCATCATCACCATCAACATCATGAACATCATCATCATCATCCTCATCACCTTCATCATCGTGAACATCATCATCATTCATCATCCTCATCCTCATTATCATCATCACCATCAACATCATGAACATCATCATCATCATGAACATCATCATCATTCATCATCATCATCATGAGCATCATCATCATTCATCATCATCATCACCTTCATCATCGTGAACATCATCATCATTCATCATCCTCATCCTCATCATCATCGTCACCATCAACATCATGAACATCATCATCATTCATCATCATCCTTCTCATCATCATCATCACCATCAACATCATGAACATCATCATCATCATCCTCATCCTCATCCTCATCATCATGAACATCATCATCATTCATCATCATCCTCATCCTCATCATCATCCTCATCACCGGGAACATCATCATCATCATCCTCATCATCATCACCATCAACATCATGAACATCATCATCATCAACATCATGAACATCATCATCATCCTCATCATCATCCTCACCATCAACATCATGAACATCATCATCATTCATCATCATCATCCTCATCATCATTATCACGATCAACATCATGAACATCCTCATCATCATCATCATCATCACCTTCATCATCGTGAACATCATCATCATTCATCATCCTCATCCTCCTCATCATCATCACCATCAACATCATGAACATCGTCATCATTCATCATCATCATCCTCATCATCATCATCACCATCAACATCATGAACATCAGCATCATCATCCTCATCATCATCATCATCCTCATCATCAACATCATGAACATGATCATCATTCATCATCATCATCATCCTCATCATCGTGAACATCATCATCATCATCCTGATCATCATCACCATCAACATCATGAACACCATCATCATCATCATCATCATCATCCTCATCATCATCAACATCATGAACATCACCATCCTCATCTTCATCATCATCCTCACCATTAACATCATGAACATCATCATCATTCATCATCATCATTCTCATCATCACCATCAACATCATGAACATCATCATCATTCATCATCATCATCCTCATCATCATCATCACCATCAACATCATGAACATCATCATCATCATCATCATCATGAACATCATCATCATCATCATCCTCATCCTCATCATCATCATCACCTTCATCATCGTGAACATCATCATCATTCATCATCCTCATCCTCATCACCATCATCACCATGAGCATCATGAACATCATCATCATTCATCATCATCATCCTCATCATCATCACCACCATCAACATCATGAACATTAGCATCATCATCCTCATCATCAACATCATGAACATGATCATCATTCATCATCATCATCATCCTCCTCCTCATCACCTTCATCATTGTGAACATCATCATCATCACCATCAACATCATGAACATCATCATCATCATCCTCATCATCATCCTCACCATCAACATCATGAACATCATCATCATCCATCATCATCATCATTCATCATCATCATCCTCGTTATCATCATCACCATCAACATCATGAACATCATCATCATTCATCATCATCATCATCATCACCTTCATCATCGTGAACATCATCATCATTCATCATCCTCGTCCTCATCATCATCATCACCATCAACATCATGAACATCATCATTCATCATCATGATCCTCATCATCATCATCACCATCAACATCATGAACATCATCGTCATCATCATCATCCTCATCATGAACATCATGAACATCATCCTCATTCATCATCATCATCATCATCCTCATCATCATCATCATGAGCATCATCATCATTCATCATCATCATCATCCTCATCCTCATCCTCATCATCACCTTCATCATCGTGAACATCATCATCATTCATCATCCTCATCCTCATCATCATCATCACCATCAACATCATGAACATCATCATCATCATCATCATCATCCTCATCATCAACATCATGAACATCATCATGAACTCAATTCAGAATCAATCTAATGTCGAACTGAACTTTTTCAAATCCGATGGACTTATGCTTCAAATCATGTTGATTCACAAAGTTGGTTCTCAGTCTTTGGATTCTATTGCAGTTCCTTTAATGCTGAGTGATTAGTCATTGGGTGCATGAGGTTTGTTGAATAGTGTTGTTGGTTGTTGATGAAATGTAAAGCATGTATTGCACTTAGTTTTATTAAATTACACTTGAGCATTGATTTAACTTGTAATTTAATGAATCCAAACTCACAATTTTTAATTAGATATATCCAATTGGTGTGCAAGTAGTGAGTTTATTGAAACCTTGAAATACATTGTATTGCACTTATATTTATTAAATTACACGAGCAAGAACTTTGACTTTAGTGTGCATGTATTGAGATCGTTGAAACCTTTAAAGATAATAGTTTTTTCTTTTGACATAGTGCATTCATAAGTAATAGATAATCCTCACAAATCAATACAATAGATTGACACAAGAACATGTGGAAACCAAAGAACAAATTCAAAGTGAAATGTATCATTCATTTATAACTGAAATGTCAATGTACATGTCTCCAAAAGTACATATATATCCAAAAGTGTCGAAAAGTACATATATATCCAAAAGTAACCAGAAGTACATGTGTCTCCACCACTATCCAAGACTATCCAAGCCACATGTACATGTATCCAAACCTATCCAAGTCACATGTACATGTAAGTGAAATGTCAATGTACATGTCTCCAAAAGTACATGTATCCAAAATTGTCCAAGCCACATGCACATGTATCGATATGTACATATCCCATAAGACACATCAAAACTCAAGCTTCCTCTTGTTCTTTCTTGAGGGTGATCTTGTAGGCACAACTATAGGACCAGTGTGCATCTCTGGATCCTGCAAATTAAATATCAATTGTTAAATTCAACTAACTATGTACTAATACATTAGCTCAATAAAATACCATATCTAAATTAACTCAAAAATTATGAAAATGTTAATGGACATTGCATGAAACAATTGTTCATTAATGGACATCTCACCTCAGTGAGGGACTGTGACAAAGGAGATTGTGTTTCTTGTGTCACAGATGGAGTTGTTGGTTGAACATGAAGGATGGTCACATCCATGGTTGAACCAGAGGGGGCAGGAACTCGTGAGGGTGGTGGTGGCTACAATCACCAAATCTTGAAATAGTTAGAAATGTGCATGAATAAACAACAATGTTGGTTATATGGGCAGACCCGGGTTTACTGTAATGTACCAACAACACCCCTAGCTCACTGGCCCTTTCAGCGACAGACCGCGGAGCGGCCTGAAGTCTCACCCGATTCTAATGGGTTGGCCAAAGACTCAAGTGTCTTCGACCAGGTTCTATAGCGTCTTGGGGTCTCACAGCTCTTCTTAGCCAGCGAGATCTCTGTCCGCAACGCGCAGTCTCTCTTACACGCGGGTTCTGACAGGGGAAGGACTCCTATCGCGTTGCAGCGACTCTGGAAATGCACAACTCTCTCTTCCTCTTAACCCACGATCTGCGCTATCTCACACCACAGCTCTTCTGACTGTGCGGTATCACCTACTGTTAACGCGATATCTACTATAGTACAACCCACTGCGACCCTCACGGTCCAAAGGCTATCGCACTGGGTGGAATGACTTGGCTAACTTTCAACAAGATATTAAACACTCTGACGTGAACTTCCATAGTTCAACACACTCTACCTCAACTATACTTAACTGGCCGAATAAGTCTACTGGAAACACTTTAACATAATGACTTATCACTGTGTGAAACAAACACTGATAAACTCATATGCAGACGCTTGATGCATGTGAATCTACCTTTAACCTTCAATAACGTTGTAATTGAATGATGACATATAGACATTTACTAACTGAGATACAACATTCATGTAACAGGTAATAGATATCAACTAAGTAAAGCGCAATCACATGAAATAATCACATAACACACTGGTTTTACGTGGTTTACTTCTAGGGTAGAAGCTACATCCACAGAATTGTGTTTATTATATCTTGAGAGGGTAAACAGTTCTGCTACAACCTGTGTGCAGCTAGAGATATTCTGGGTAACTCCGCACCACTGCCGGGAGCCCTTCTCTCCTAGATCTCTTCTCTTTCTCTATATTGCCTTCTTACAATATTCTCTCTCTCCCTCTCTCTCTGTCAATCCCTGCGGATTGTTACATACATGCTTCTATGAGCCAGCTGCTGGTTACAGTAAGATACTACAGACTGAGTACAGAACCAGAGCTCGACTCTATTACAATACAAAATACTGTGAGCTAACAGACTAACTAGCTATTTGAATAGCTATAGGTTATCCGACTAGCTAACCTTTTACAATACAAAATACATCCCTTTATAGGCGGCCCGAAGGTCTCGCCATTACAACACTGTGGGCTTGTCCCAACAGTAACCCAAAAACCCTAACTAGTGACAGTCGGTCTATATGTACTCGAACTGCTGCTTTCCATCACACCACAGCTCTCTGCAGTCTTCCATGCTTCCCAGCGCTGACCATGGGTACTGGGCGTCGCTTCCCTTTCTGTCCTTCATCTTCAATTCCTTGGTCTCGTTGCCCCTTTTTACTTTATGAGGGTAGCTGAGCCCTCCTGTCTTCCGCCGCTGCCTTGAATGTAGTGGGTGAGCTCTCTCTTCTCGGCCACTGCCTTGAATGCAGTGGGTGAGCTCTCTCCTCTCAGTCGCTCAGGTACTGTCGTCTTCTTTGACTTCTCTGTCCCGATAGTCACAGTTTCTGTCTCTGATCTGCAGCTAGAAACATGCTACGGCGTTTTATCTTTACCTTATCTCTTATATCTTCGCCAAAACTGTCTATCCGCCAAAATGGCAGCTTCTCCTGTAGCTGCGGGACCCTACTCCAACAGTCCCCTAACACTTACTTGTGGCTCCTCCTCGAGCCACTACCAGCGGGCTTCTCCTGCTGTAGCTTCTCCTTGGCTTCCTGTGAAGTCTTTGTAAGTTTCTGCCGAAGTCCTACGACTTCTTTGTCCATAGTTTCTGTAACTTAATTCGTTGGTC
>LPNX011086328.1:193669-230876 GCA_001517045.1 Pseudotsuga menziesii | reverse complement strand
TATATATATATATTTAAACAGAAAAACTCTCCTCATGCGAATGCTTTTTACCTGCCGGTGTAGACTAACTCCCAGTGCGATGCCTCCTTTCAACTACACTGGACATCTGCACTCTCATATCTGTCTGAGTTAAGGCTGGGATGTGGAGTGGCTAACACTATAAAGCTTAAGCCTATTGCCATTAATGAAAGTGGGAAGAAGCTCCCCATTCAGTTTGCTGCGCTGAACGACACCTCCCTCTGTAACTTGCTGTATCTGATATGGCCCCAACCAATGCGTCTTGAATTTTCCTGGAAACTTTACAAACTTACTGTTGTAGAGTCTCATATCTGAAAAATTTTGTTCTTGACATGCCTGTCATGCCAAGATTTCTCTCGTGCCTTCTGCACTTTCTGATGGAATCCTGCGATGAACCGATCTTCCTCTAAGGCAAGCAGCTGCGCTAGCCTTTCATTTGTCGTGTCTGTGTCTGTCATCCCGATGATCTGAGCAATTCTTAGACTGGGCATAATATACTCCATAGGCATAACAACCTCTTGTCCATACACCAAGCTAAAAGGTGTATGTCCTGTAAGTTTCTTGCATGTCGTCCTATAAGCCCATAACATAGCATTAACCCTGAGGTCCCAATCGTTTCTTTGGCTGTTGCAGATCTTAGTAAGAGCGTTTTCTAGAATCTTGTTAAAGGCCTCCACCGTACCATTAGCTTGCGGGTGGTAGGGAGTGCTCTTATGGTGCTGTATCTGGAATTCCTTTGTCAAGGCCTCAATAGTGTGGTTCAAGAAATGGGTGTCTTGATCGCTCATCAAAATTACTGGGCATCCAAATCTACTGATGATGTTCTCAAAGAGGAACTGTGCAGCTATAGCAGCATCACAATTTCTTACTGCTTTAGCCTCCGCCCATCTGGTGAGGTATTCTATTCCTGTGATGATGTATCTCACACCAGTTCATTTTCCTGGTGGGTTGATAGGACCCACGAAGTCTATAGCCCACTTGTCAAATGCCCGCAGTGTAATCTGTGGTCGCAGCGGCATTTCATCTCTCCGCGAAGGTTTTCCTACCCTCTGGCAGATATTACAGCATCTGCAAAATTCCTTAGTATCCTTATGCAAAGTAGGCCACCATAATCCTGCGGTCAGGATTTTCTGTGCAGTCAGCTTTCCTGCGAAATGACCTTCTGTGGTACCAGAATGTGCTTCTCTGATAATGGCCTCTTTCTCGTGCGGAATGACGCATCTGCGCAGGACTTCATCTGGACCTAACTTGTATAGCTGTCCTGCGATCAAGGTGAAGTCTGTTGCTTTAACAACCAACTGCTTCTTTTGCTGCTTAGTAAACTCAACAGGTGCCCATCCTATAGTGAGAAAGTGAATAATATCAGCATAGTACTCGTCTGCGATCTGAATAGAAAACAATTGCGCATCAAGCAAGTTGTCCTCTAGGTTACTTGGCTCTTCTCCATAGTCTATCCTCGACAGATGATCTGGTCCGGCATTCAATCTTCCTGGTTTTACAATGATTTCAAAATCATACTCCTGAAATAGGAGTAACCATCTACAGATTCATCCCCCTAACACTGGCTTATTGACCAAGTACTTCAAAGGGGAGTGGTCAGTGAACATCTTGAATGAGGCACCTAGCAGGTAGTGCCTGAATTTTTGTAGAGCATACACCATGGCTAGTCCTTCTCTTTCTGTAGTGGATATTTTTCTGCTTGAGTATGCGATAGGGTGATCGATACCTCCTTCTCCTGGCTGTGTTAAGACGATCCCCAGTGCGATGCCAGATGCATCCACATGTACATGAAATGGCTTGGTCCAGTCTGGGAATAGTAAGATGGGTGCTGTAACCATCTTCTCTTTAAGGGTGTCTAGACTTTTCTGGCATTCCTCATTCCATAGGAATTTTACATCTTTCTTTAACATCTTTTCCATAGGTGCTGTGATCTTTGCATAACCTTTGATAAATTTTCTATAGTACCCGGTATGACCAAGTATTGTCCTCAACTACTTAACTGAGTTGGGTGCTGGAAGGTTTACAATGATGGCAATCTTTGTGGGATCTACCATCAAGCCTTGCCTACAGACAATATGACCCAACAAAATACCAAATGGCACACATAATATACATTTTTTCAAGTTCAGAGAAATCTGGTACTGCCTACATTTCTCTAACAACAGTCTTAAATCTCCTATGTGCTTGTCGATTAATCCAAATACAGTCCAATCATCAAAATAAACCTCTAGGAATTTATGGATGTATTCTTTAAATACAGCAACTACTACTCTATAAAAGATAGTTGGTGCATTTTTAAGACCAAATGGCATTACCGTATACTGGAATGAGCCCCATTCTGTCGCAAAAGTGGTCTTAGATCGATCTTCTGGATGGATTCTGATCTGGTGATAGCCTGAAAAGCCATCAGTGAAGGAGTAGACCTCCTGTCCTCCCACATTGTCTAACACTTCATCAATGAAAGGTGTCAGAAATGGATCGTGAAGCGATGCATCGTTGAGTTTACGCAAGTCGACACAGATCCTGATGTCTCCTTTGGTTTTCTTTTCTTGCACGACCATGGGACTAACCCATTCGCTTTCTTCTACTGGCTCAATGATGCCTGCTGCTAGCATCTTATCGATCTTGTCCTTAACTTTTTCTTTATAGCACGGATTTAATCTGTATGGACGCTGCTTGACTGGCCTAGAATCCTCTTTCAATGGTATCCTCATTACTCCCAGGTCTCCAACTATTCCCTTCATCTCTGTGAACTTGGTGGGGAATAGGTCCTGATAGTCATGTAGCAAGTCTACAATCTATCCTACTGTTTCATCATTCCAATAGTCTCCAATGGATGCAAACTTTGGTTCTGTGTCTGTGCCAATGTTGATCTTCTTAATCTTGATAGGTTCTGTGATAGCTGGAGTCTCTAGCTTCGGTCCATCAACATCGAGAGTCCCTTCTGAATCTGGAATGTTGATGTTGTGAGGATCCTCATCCTCCTCCTCTGGTTCTGATGCAAAGTTATAGCACTCTAGCGCCTTTTCTAACTGGATGTCCCACTCAGGTTGAGTATGTACTGATAGGGTACAGTCCTCAAAGATCTTAATCTTTATAACGTCTAAAGCCTAATTAATGCTTGGGTACTCAGATTTAAAAGAGAAAGTGAGTTCAAAGCTGTCTATCATAAGTGGCCATGTAGTTGTTCCTTTGCGCAACTCTGTCTCAGTGTACCAATTCTTTGGAACTGTGTCCAAAGTGTGAATGAATCGGTGAACCCATTCATCTTCGGGAATGTTCGACCAATTCTGTTCACAAATATGAATATGCGACTTGGGGTCACTTTCTCCTGTGTATTTCTGCTGGACATACTCCCTGTCCGTAGAGAATCTGATCGCCATCAATATTTTAAGATCATCCCATGATGCGATATTCTCTTTATGTGCATACCACCATCTTGCAGGTGTGGCTCGTACTGCAAGGTCGATAGCTGCAATCCTCTGCTCGTGAGGAACTTGTTGTTCAAACTGGTATAAAAAATCATTGACATCTGCTAAGCCATAAAACTACGAAATATCCTTAAGCTATGCTCCGATCCATCGCAGTGACTTAGTCAGATATGCACATCTGTGAGCTGAGACTTCGTAAAGTCTGTTCTGCCAGTTCTCTAGACCAACATCCGAATCTGATGCGCATGAGTTGTCGCATCGCCAACTAATGTTCCCTTCTACGGTTGGATTGATGTAGTCACTCTGGTTCGCAGTCATTTGATAGAGACTCTCCATGTTACGTGCCTCATCCTCTGCTCGGATAGGTTCAATGTATCTAGGACCCTGAAGAGGATCCAACGGTGCGATGACCCGGATCTGCGCATCCTCAAAGGTCATTTGTATTCTCTTTAGGTCGATAACGTCCATGTTACCGATCACCCAATCAATGCCTAGTAATGCTGGATATGGTCTACTGTCGCCAATGATTTCTATAACTTCAAAGTCTGCAAAGCTGCGAACTCCGTCAATGTCAACTGGCACCTGTGGTAGTCGACCCAGTGGCGATACCGTCTGTTGATTAGCTAATCTCAAATGGATAGGCGATTTGACTAACTTAGGGCTACCCATTTGTTCCCATGTCTGCTTAGTCAGAACATTTACCTCTGATCCTAAGTCTAGGATTACCTCATCCATTTCAAATTCTCCAACTTGTGCTGTGAGTCGCATCTCTCTTCCTGTTCTTGTATGTCCCATAATGTTATGAACAACATGCTGCGTACTACTCATGGAAGAAGATGGCGGATACTGATCTATGATGCGCTGAAGCTCTCTGATAGCTTGCTCATTTCTCACGAGTTTTAGACAACTCCGTAGGAAGGATTGTGTGCTTCCTGTCGACTCATCCTCATCGCATCTTTCTGATGTGGTAGCCTGCAATGTCTCCACAGGACTAAGGCCACAAGGTGCTTGCTGCGGTATGCCCCTAGCTGGCTGTACCTGTGATCCTGATTGCATAGGTTCATTAAAGAAAGTTTTAGCTTCCTGAAATGTTTCTTTATTCTTCTGTAGGTCGAGTGGTGTTGATTTATTAGTAGCTTTGTGCACCCACTCCGGTCTTGTGTTCTTTTCACTATCTTACGGTGTGCCACTAGTGGAAGCACCGCTGCGAGTCACAATGTTGACTCTTGGTTCTGGCTCTTTCTGCTCAGCAGCAATAAGCTGGATGTTCTAGTGTACTGCTGGCTTAGGTTCTCTGATCTTAGCTATCAAGGTAGGACATTCTTCTATAGCGTGATCGTAAGATTTGCAATAATTACATGTGGTAGTGGGGCTCTGACAGTCCCTAGCATAATGTCCTACAACTCCACAGTTGTAACAAGTGACTGGTCCATGACCATGGCCAAAGCCTTCACCACGGCCAAAGCCTCCTCCACGGCCTCATCCTCTGAATCCTCCTCCACGGCCAACATGAGACGGATCATGCTGTGGTCCTGCTGCTGGACCCTGTGTCTCTGATTGGACTCTGTACAAGTCGTGTTTTCTGTCTAACATGAGATCGTAGGCTCTACAGGTATGGTCATCGTGTCCTACTGACTTATAGAAGGTATAGTATAAGTTCTTAGGTGTCTATATATACTTCTGAAGCATAGGGCATTGCTGAGGTAGGTGTCCTCTTGTTCTGCATAGTTCACACCATTGCCCCTGAGTTTGTGCTAAGGGGTTAGGAGCCCCACTTGCTAAGTATTCAACAAATACTGGATAGTTGTCTTTAGTATGGCCTTGTGCTTTACACTTGATACACCATATGTCTTGTGCAATCTCTTTTCCTTTTCTAATCTCATGCATCTGTAACGTGAGATTTGCTAACTGGTTTTGCAGGTTTGTCATACCTGTGCTAGTTTCCGCTAGAGGTGAAGCCTCTAGTTTCATCGCCATCTCCAACGCGTCATCCTGCATCTGGAGTTTCTGCTGCATTAATGGCAGTCTGATGTGAGGGAGAAACGCTGCAATAAACCATTCCTTATGCTGCTCCGGTGCAAACTCAAAGCTGAATTGGTCTATGAGGGCTTTGAATTTCTGATCGAAGTCCCATACTAACTCTGTAGGTAACTGTTTAATGTCTTTGAGCTCTGTGATACACTGCGACTCGGACTTAGGTTTCTTAAACTCTTTGATCATGGCAGTCCTGACCTGTATAAGTGTTTTGGGTATTGCTGAGGTATACTTCATATACCATGTTAAGGCTCATTCCCTAAGTGTGGTGACCAACTGTACAAGTTTAATATTATCATCTTGGAGTCCTTTAATCGTCCACACGCCTTCACATAGAAACCAATGCTGCTCTGGGTCTTTTTCCCCTGTACCCTTAAAGGTAGGTAACTTCATATCATCCCCCATTCTATTTCTGCGTGGTGGATGTTGATTTGCTGTGTTACTACCACTCGGCGGTGTAGGTGGAGGTGATGTAGCGGTAGTATGTATTGTCTGCGAGCTACTAGATGGAGTTTCTACAGGATTGTTCTGAGTCCCGGTTATTTTCTGCGGGGTGTAAGGGTGGTAAGGGATACCCCCTTCTGTTCTTTCTGTATTACTATGACTCTCTTGTCTAGTATTTTTTGAACTGTCTTCAAATATGGGAGATCTGAAATCTACTTTATATTTCTTTCCGCTATGTGTACGTCCAATGTCATCAAAATCACTCTCAAACTCTTGTGACATCACACTTTCTTAACTTATTGGTCTGAAACTATATCCATTACTCCTTTTTCATATAATAACATCTTAATGGACAAGTTTAAAGAGTTTAGGTACTTACCGCGATATCCTTTGAAGAAGTACCACTCAGCCTCGCTGAAGCTTTTTCTCTGTTCAACTGCAAACTCTGTGACGAATCCTTCTAGCACACTCGCAAGCCAGAAGTCTACTGTCTTCGTAATGGGATTATCAAGGCTCTTTACAGTCTGAATCAGCTCTGGTGTCTAGACAATGTTTCTTTTCTTTTTGAATATGCTCTGATCAGTCAAATTTGATAACCAGTCATACAACTCGTTTCCATCGGTCACAAAAAATATCGTATGCAGGTTTGTAAAGATATGTTTTTGTAACCAGTCCTCTGTACTCAGTCTAGGACTCTTGTTCTCTTGTTCAGCAAATTATTTCTCCTTAGACTCAAGCCACTGGTTGAGTTCGTCTCTAATAGGATGCCAACAGAACATCAGTGCTTAGTTTGTTCAAAACCGGCAACGTAATCATTTGTTGGTTATATGGGCAGACCCGGGTTTACTGTAATGTACCAACAACACCCCTAGCTCACTGGCCCTTTCGGCGACAGACCACGGAGCGGCCTGAAGTTTCACCCGAAGTGATTCTAATGGGTTGGCCAAAGACTCAAGTGTCTTCGACCAGGTTCTGTAGCATCCTGGGGTCTCACAGCTCTTCTTAGCCAGCGAGATCTCTCTCCGCGACGCGCAGTCTCTCTTACACGCGGTTTATGATAGGCGAAGGACTCCTATCGTGTCGCAGCGACTCTGGCGATGCGAAACTCTCTCTTCCTCTTAACCCGTGATCTGTGATTTCTCACACCGTAGCTCCTCTGACGGTGCGATATCGCCTACTGTCAACGCGATATCTACTATTGTACAACCCACTGCAACCCTCACGGTCCAAAGGCTATTGCACTGGGTGGAATGAATTGGCTAACTTTCAACAAGATATTAAACACTCTAACGTGAACTTCCACAGTTCAACACACTCTACCTCAACTATACTTAACTAGCCGAATAAGTCTACTGGAAACACTTTAACAGAATGACTTATCACTGTGTGAAACAAACACTGATAAACTTATATGTAGATGCTCGGTGCATGTGAATCTACCTTTAACCTTTAATAATGCTGTAACTGAATGAGGACATACAGACATTTACTAACTGAGATACAACATTCATGTAACAGGTAACATATATCAACTAAGTAAAGCGCAATCACATGAAATAATCACATAACACACTGGTTTTACGTGGTTCACTTCCAGGGTAGAAGCTACGTCCACAGAACTTTGTTTATTATATCTTGAGAGGGTACACAATTCTGCTGTAACCTGTGTGCAGCTAGAGATCTTCTGGGTAACTCCACGCTACTGTCGGGAGCCCTTCTCTCCTAGATCTCTTCTCTTTCTCTATATTGCCTTCTTACAATATTCTCTCTCTCCCTCTCTCTCTGTCAATCCCTACGGATTGTTACATACATGATTCTATGAGCCAGCTGCTAGTTACAGTAAGATACTACAGACTGAGTACAGAACCAGAGCTCGAATCTATTACAATACAAAATACTATGAGCTAACAGACTAACTAGCTATTTGAATAGCTACAGGTTATCCGACTAGCTAACCTTTTACAATACAAAATACATCCCTTTATAGGGTCTCGCCATTACAACACTGTGGGCCTGTCCCAACAGTAACCCAAAAAGCCTAACTAGTGACAGTCAGTCTATCTGTACTCGAACTATCGCTTTCCATCACACCAAAGCTCTTTGCAGTATTCCATGCTTCCTGGCACTGACCATGGGTACTAGGTGCCGCTTCCCTTTCTGTCCTTCATCTTCAATTCCTTGGCCTCGTTGCCCCTTTTTCTTTTATGAGGGTAGCTGATCCCCCGTGTCTTTCACCACTGCCTTGAATGCAGTGGGTGAACTCTCTCTTCTCGGCCGCTGCCTTGAATGCAGTGGGTGACCTCTCTCCTCTCAGCCGCTCAGGTACTGTCGTCTTCTTTGACTTCTCTGTTCCGATAGTCACAGTTTCCGTTTCTGATCTACAGCTAGAAACATGCTATGACATCTTATCTTTACCTTATCTCTTATATCTTCACCAAAACTGTCTATCCGCCAAAATGGAAGCTTCTCCTGTAGCTGCAGGACCCTACTCCAACAAATAGACAACAATAACACACTATGTATATATCATGTTCAAATAGTTGTACCTCTGTGTGACTTGTTGCCATTGTAGATGCAGCACTGACTGCTGCATCAACCATCCCTGCAAGGTTTTCAATAGTAAAATCTGGCTCCTGATGTAGTAAACATGCAAATCAAACATTAACAAAATATTTTATGCACTGGATTTCAAGTTAACCAAGAAATATCATCGAAGGATATACAAATTACCATGGTATCAGTATCTCCATGGTCATGGACAACTTCACTCTTTCTAGGAGTAGGCCGTCTCATATACACTTGACCCTTGTTCACATATGGCCTACGAGGAGATACAACTCCAGGAAATGGTCTGTGGAAATTGAACCAGGTGATAGATTAATTTTCTTCACAACAATTAACAATTGATCATGCAAAATCACTCACAAAGAGACTGAAAAATTGGAGCTGAACACTAAACTGTATTAAATCAGTGTACAATAGCCAACCCTATAATAACATAGGTTGCTGAATAAATAACATACTTCAGGGATTCGAATGCATGAGGAGCAATTCGAATCTAGCATAAAGCAGTCTTACTAAAAATAAGCAAATCCCCCATAGGTGTAAAAAGCTGATCCCAAATCTGTCATGGAGCTCACGAATTGGCAAATATGCTTAGGAAAGCTAAAGAGTGGTGGAATGGCAGCTCATACATGCTTTTGCATGGAGAAAAGAGAGGAGGATGTGTAGGACAAAAAACTAGTCAACCTCACCTAGTCTAGCTTTTCCTTTTGCCTTAAAACACTGAAAAAGCAGGGAATAAAGCAGAAAAAGCAGAAGGGCGCCTAGGAGGCTAGGAATAAAGTAGATTTGATTCCTTGGGCTTTCCCATGCGCTACATGAGTCAAATAAGGAAAGTTTGACCACTATGGATAGGTAATAGAAAACTTGCACAAGGTGGGACACATGAACTAGGCTAATAAGACAGAAATAATTAAATTAATGTCTAAATAGGTAAACTATGGGTTTATTATTCTAACACCCCCCCTTAAGCTTAACTTATGAGTAATATATCAGAAAATTATAGGGCCTAGAAACAAGGCTTAGTCACCCTTTACACACTGCATGTCCATTTAAACAAGGAAAGAGGAAAAACCAACTTGGGAAAATCCTCCCTTAAACATGGACTGTAAAACAAAATTGTAGAATCTTGTCTTCACTCATGCTTTCACAGCATGATCAGCAATCCCCAGCAGTGATTTGAGATTGCTGAAGGTCTTCTTACAAAATGCTTTGGTGAAGATATCAGCTACTTGTTTTGAAGATGAGCAGAAGAGTAGGTGAATGGTGCCATCATGCACAAGTTCTCTGATGTAGTGCATATGAATCTCAATGTGTCTAGTTCTCTGCTTCTGAACTGGATCTTTGCAGATTTGAATGGTACTCTGGTTATCACAGTAGATGGTATTTGAGTACTCTAGTTCAAAGCCACACTCTCCAAGTAAACACTGCAACCATAAACATTGAGTTGCTGCATTAACAACTCCTCTGTACTATGCTTCTGTAGATGAGAGTGCAATGGCACTCTGTTTCTTGCTTGACCAGCTGATTGGCCCTTCTACAAGCATGAACACATATCCTAAAGTGGACTTTCTGTCTGTGCTATCACCTGCCCAATCACTGTCAGTAAATCCAATCAAATCAAGATCAGATTTTGCTTTATAGAAGATCCCATGTGTCCTTGTTCCCTGAACAAAGTTGAGGATCCTTTTGACTGCTTTCCAATGGATCTCTTGAGGCTGATCCATGAATCTAGAAGCCACACTTACTGCATAACAAAGATCAGTTCTAGTATGTGTTAGATACAACAAACATCCAATCAATTGCCTATACAGTGTATTGTTTACCATAGGTGAAGAATCAACTTCTTCCAGCTTCACTCCTGAAAGGAAAGGAGTTTTCCTTGCTTTGCAATCCTTCATTCTTAATTTTTTCAGCAAGTCCAAGGCATATTTGGACTGGTGCACCTTGATTCCAGCTTTGGTTTGAGCAATCTCAAGCCCCAAAAATTGACTTAAGAGCCCCAAATCTGTCATGGAGAAGGCTTGGTTCATAGCTCCTTTTAAGGAAGCAATCTCAGCCTGTGAGCTTCCTGTAATGAGGAGGTCATCAAAATATAACACAATGATCATTAATGAACCATTAACTAACTTCAAATAGACATTTGGATCTGATTTGCACCGAACAAAATTCAGTGATAGCAAGAAGCTATCGATCTTGGCATACCAAGCCCTGGGGGCTTGCTTTAGCCCATACAATGACTTTCTCAGCCTGCACACAAGAGAAGGGTTAGTAGAAAAACCTCGAGGCTTCTGCATATATATCTCTTCAGTGAGATCTCCTTTCAGGAAGGCATATTTTACATCCATGTGATGTACCTCCCATTGCCTTGAGGCTGCAATGGCTAAGGCTAGCCTGATGGAATCCATATTTGCCACTGGGGCAAAGGTCTCATTGTAATCTATGCCATGAACCTATGAGTAGCCCTTGGCTACCAATCTGGACTTGTACTTCAGTGGTGAACCATCAGCAGCAAATTTGGTCTTATAGACACACTTACACTGTACTAGTTTTCTCCCTGGGGGAAGATCCACTAGCTCCCATGTGTTGCTCTTCTGGAGTGAGTTGAACTCCTCCTTCATGGTTGTTTGCCATCTTGGATATCCTACTGCTTCTTCATATATTTGAGGATTAGACTCCACCATCAAATAGCATTTTTCAGCAAACATAGGATCCTTCATGCACAGACCACTCTCAAATTGAGATCTAGTCCTCCTTGGGTCATTGGGATCCCCAACTAGCTCACCTGCTGCATGTAGTGTCTTGGATGCCCATTTTGGCCTTGTGGGGCTGTTAGGTTCTACAATAAACTCATCTCCATTAGACAAATTAGAATCAGCATGTTCAACAAACTCTTTACTTACTTCTTGAGGTTTAGGTGGTGAAGAGGCTTCACCAACTTCCACCACTGCAAGGGGTTCTTCTTCAAACTGAACACACCTTTCAATGAAGGCTTTGTTTGTGCTCAAATTTATCAACTTGTACACTTTTTAATATTTAGAGTATCCAACAAAAAGACACTCTTGGCTTTGGGGCTGCAAAGCCTTCCTCTTCTCTGTCGGGATTCTAGCCCAATCCTTTGAGCCAAAAATCCTGAAATGGGTCACATCTGGCTTGTGCCCACTCCATGCTTCGAAGGGAGTCATGCCATCAAGATATTTGTGAGGAACCCTATTCTGGATATACGCTGTACAGTTGATAGCGTCAGCCCAGTACTTTGGTGGCAAATTTTTGGCCTCCATCATGCATGTTGCCATCTTCTTCAGTGATCTGTTCTTCCTCTCAGCAACACCATTTTGCTGTGGTGTGTAAGGGATAGAATGCTGTATCTGAATACCTGCATCTGCACAATAATTAATAAACTCAGACTTGACATACTCACCACCATTTTCAGATCTGAGGGCCTTGAGTTTCCTTCCAGACTGGTTTTCAACCAAAGCCTTAAAGACTTTGAATAGGACAAAAACTTCAGACTTGTGTTTCAGTAAGTGAACCCAGCAATACCTGGAAAAGTCATCAATGAAGGTCAATGCATATTTGGCCTGACTCATGGACATATGATGGAATGGGCCAGCAACATCACTGTGGATCAGCTCGAGGGGTGCAGAGGTTCTCTCATGACTAGCTCTCTCAAATTTGTGCTCTGGGTGTTTTCCTAGGATACAACCTTGGCAGACTCCTTTGGAAAATTTTATCTTGGGCAACCCTATGACCATCTCTTTTTCACCAAGATCAGAAAGATACTTGTAATTTAGGTGGCCAAATATTTCATGCCATAGCTTGCTGGATTCATTAGCATGAATGAGAAGAGCAGAGGGGTTTGAGTAAGGTAGGAAGTGTGAGAACATGTATACCTTTTGAGCATGATTCACAACTCCTTTTACAATGACTCTACCAGTTGAGATCTCTGTGATCTCAAATTCATCGGGGGAGAATATGACCTTCTTAGGAGACCCAGTGTGGGTAATCTGGGACACTGACAGGAGGTTGGAGGCAAGACCAGGCACATACAACACATTGCTGAACTAACCATGATCAAGATCTATCCTTCCTTTGCCTTTACTTTCAGTGAGAGAGTCATCTCCCAGTACAATAGATGGTCCTTTCGACATGTCCAGTGAGGAGAAAGCCTCCTTAGTCGAAACCATGTGTCTTGAAGCTCTAGAATCAATGATAAAACTGGGTCAGCTTGATGTGCCAGCAACTAGAGCATGAACTCTCTCTCTGTCATCTGAACTTGATCCTCCTTCTCTCTTCTTTGAGCTTTCTGGAAGGGAGATGCCATTCTTCTCCAGGAGTTGGGTCAGCATGTCTATCTTCTTTTTCATACAAGAGCTTTCAGAGTGATTGCCCTTATTGCAGTATGCACACTTGTTCATTTCACCTTTGTTATTCTTCTTCTGGTAATTCTTCTTGGGACCTTGTAGATCCTACGGAGACTGTTTCTTGTCTCTCTTTTGCTCAGGTGGCTTTTTAGCTTTCTTTTTTGCCTTTTGAATCCACCTTCGAATCTCCAGCAATCAAAGCTTGATCTTTGGATGGTTTGATGGTGCCCATCATCACCATCTTATCCTATTCTTGTGTGAGAGATTCCATGAAATCTGTAAGGCTAGGCATCTTCCAGGTTCGAGCTGTCAGTTTTGTGGCATAGAAGGTTGAAACAAACACTGAATAGTCAGGGCCTAGCTTCGAGAGGATGGCCAGTATGAGCTTATCATCTTTCTTTTTGATACCACACTGTTTCAGCTGCAAAACTAGTGCTTTGAACTTGGAGAAATATAGCTGCAGGGATTCAAAGCTCGTTGGACTCAGAGAAATCAGCTCATTTTTTATTTGATGTCCCCTCATCTCATCTGTCTTTCCAAAAAGATCAGAAAGCTTCTACCATACTTCATTCGGTGATGTCAATCCATCAAGATGGAAAATGAGGTCTTTGGAAATACTTAGACACAGGAGGCCATAAGCCTCATCCCTCCTGTTGTGCCATTTTATCTTCTCTGCAGCTGCATTGGGATCTGCTTCTATTGCCATAGTCACCTTGTAGAGGCCTTTCGCTCTCAACAGTATCTCCATCTCTGCTTTCCATTCAAAGAAATTGAAGGGAGTCAAGATAGTTTTCTTTGATTGATCCATAGCTTAGAAAATCTGTCCCGGCTGTCAGTAGAAGGCTCCCAGTCACTGATGTTGAACCTGCAAAACAATTTTTGAAGGAGAGAAACAATATACAATGGCTCTGATACCATGTGGAAATTGAACCAGGTGATATATTAATTTTACTCACAACAATTAACAATTGATCATGCAAAATCACTAACAAAGAGACTGAAAAATTGGAGCTGAACACTAAACTGTATTAAATGAGTGTACAATAGCCAAAACTACAATAACATAGGTTGCTGAATAAATAACATACATCAGGGATTCTAATGCATGAGGAGCAATTCGAATCTAGCATAAAGCAGGCTTACTAAAAATAAGCAAATCCCCCATAGGTGTAAAAAGCTGATCCCAAATCTGTCGTGGAGCTCACGAATTGGAAAATATGCTTAGGCAAGCTAAAGAGTGGTGGAACGGAAGCTCATACATGCTTTTGCATGGAGAAAAGAGAGGATGATGTGTAGGACAAAAAACTAGTCAACCTCACCTAGTCTAGCTTTTCCTTTTGCCTTAAAACACTGAAAAAGCAGAAAAAGTAGAAGGGCACCTAGGAGGCTAGGAATAAAGAAAATTTGATTCTTTGGGCTTTCCCATGTGCTACATGAGTCAAATAAGGAAAGTTTGACCACTATGGATAGGTAATAGACAACTTTCACAAGGCGGGACACATGAACTAGGCTAATAAGACAGAAATAATTAAATTAATGTCTAAATGGGTAAACTATGGGTTGATTATTCTAACATGGTCCAGGTGTTTCGGTTGGTGCCTATAGTCAAAAAATTTTCATTAGTCAACAAGAGTTCATGTAGCTAGACATGCATGATTCAAAGAACATACATGTATTTAAAAAATGACATTTTTCAATGTTTAAAATGTTTACCTCCATCATTGCTTTTCCTCATGTAGGATCTGGCATCTGCCTAGATATTTCCTCGGTCGATACGACCATGGATCCTACCTCCATCACTGCTTTCCCCCATGAAGGATCCAACATCTGCAAGTTTAATAATTGTAAATATTAGACCATAGATAACATTAGTGAACTAACATGTACAGTATGTGGAAATTAATAATTTAACAAGTATTAAAAAATTGAAATTTTAAAATGTTTACCTCGGTGTGAGATACGGCAATGGGTGCTATAGGAATCTCTCCACCAACCAAGGGATCAGTGGATGGAATGTCATACCCCTGTGTAGAGTGTGGAACATGATACTCTGGGGCGTCGCTGTCGGCATAAAGCATCAACTGCAAGTTCACAAAATTAATATATTAGCTCAAACTATACATATGTGTACAAAGAGGAAAATAAATGAAGACTTTATTACAATTAACCATATACATAAATCACTCAAAAACCCATTGAAGACAACATTTGACGAAATACCATAGCATGGAGGACCACACGATGTGCACTCGTGAGGCTCAAAAGTAGGCTGGGAATGTGTTGATGGTGCTGCACTAGTAGATGGTCCTGCAGTAGATGGGGGTACTGCACTAGTGGGTGGTACTACACTAGAAGATGATCCGTTGGATCTCAACTTGAGTGCATTAAAAGTTTTTAAAGAATGCGTTTACCAGTTTTCTTAATTCATGAAACAACATTAACAGAAATTAAATGCTTAAACATAAATGAAAAGCAAAACTGATAACCAAATGTGGGAAAAAAACACAGAATCGGAGAGTCACAAACAGAAGTTGTTAAGGGAGTTCACCCCCTTCACTGGGCTACGTCTTCGGGTCCCTCTCCAATGGGTACCGATCCAATTAATCTTTTTAAAATGGTACAAAAATGGTTCTGGAATCAACTTCAGCAACTGTAAACAGAATGGTGTACAAAGTCTTCAAGACCTCTCTTTTGGAAATTACAATTAGCCTTCAAAAGGCAAAGAAAGCTAAAATTATAACAGAGAATGTCGACTTCCACAGCAACAACATCTGGACACTTCACAACAAAACTCTCGGTGCTTCTTTTCTTTTATCTCTGCAAGCTTTTCGTAACAGAAAAGCGATGCTCAGTGCTCTAAACAATCTGACCCCCTTTCACTGCAGCAAGAATCGTCTATTTAAGCGTTCAGTGGGAGGATAAGTATCGGGTTTGACTCGTCTGCTACCCGTCTTTTCATATTCCATATGCTATCTTTTAATTTCCGTTGAAATGTTTCAACTGGATGTACATATTACGTTACATTCATTTCTGTTCTACTAAATGTGGTAGCGGTTCCCAATGGTTCCATCTAATACCATATATGGTATTGCTATTCTGCCACACAATGGATATCCGTCACATTTAGAGCTATTCCAAATGTTATATCCACTGTCGCAGCATATAACTAAACTCCAAAAATGTCGCAGCATACAACTAAACTCCGCAAATGTCGCAGCGTAGAACTGTTTCATATGTGAACTTCGCTATATAGCTGATCCGCTGTCGCAGCAAACGTGACTGCGCACCCTCATCTAACCGCCAGAATAGTGCCATTTAATCGTGCACTAGACCGCTAGGGGGTATACACTTGACCGCGCGAGATTTTCACGAACCATTTGAGGTTCCCCCTTGACGGTGCGCAAGACCACTAGAACGTTGCCAACTAACTGCACGAGCATGTCACAACCCATTTTATATTATCTCTTGATGGTGCACAAATTTCCAGATGCCAAGTCTTAACCGTAAAACTTTACCATTCGAACCATGAGATGTTATGTCGAACCGCGCACCATGCGATGTTATGTCAAGCCACGCACCATGCGATCGAACTATGCACCATGCGATGTTATGTTCTTTGAACCATAGATTAATAACCATTGTACCATATTGGATCAGTGTAATTTTTGAAGATGAATAATCCACCGGATCATTCCTCCCCATTGGAGAGATTTTGGACCACCAAAAGCCTGACTCACTCTGCAAGTAAGTGAGGGTACAAATCCCTCACTTTTCCCATCTCCATCCATCTTGCTTTGCTAGGATGCATGCCTTTAAGCCCCACTCGAAAGTACTCAACATTCCCCCTTCGTGAAGTCCTTACATTTCTGTCAAGAATAACATCATCCTGCAACTCTTTCATGTATTCAGGTGCCTGTTAACACCCAAAAAGTGTTCACTACCTCATCTACCCCACTACATGGCTCATTTGTCCATTTTCCTACCATATTTCCTTCAAAAACCTGAAAATCCCACCAAAAAGCCTCCAAAAGGCCATAAAACCTCTAAAAAGCCTCCAAAAGGCCAAAAAACCCCTTTTTTCCTCCAAAAATATCCAAAATTCCTCTAAAATAGCAAAAATCCCCAAAAGGGAAGAAAAAATATAAAATAATGAGGAAAAGGAGGAAAAAACCCTAAATAGCTTCCCTAAACCACATGGTTTCCAAAAACCATGGGCAAGCACTCCACCACTAAAAAACTATAATTAAGTGTTGGAGACCCCTCATTTCACATCCACAGTCACAAGCATCCTCACTCTGCCAAAATTGCTCTTGAAACCCTAGCTCACCCTTTGAGCTACTTTCACCATTGAGAGCCCCTTTTGGCCCATTTCCGCCACCGGAGAAAGAGAAGGAGCAGCTGGAGCTCGGAGCAACCTCGCGGATCAGCGCAAAGGGCTTCACCAACCTCCACATCGGAGGTAATATCAATAAAAAACCATTCTTTATATTTTGTTGTTTTGTTTCATGCACGTGTTTTAGATTAGTTTTTATTCCTGTTTAGCATTGTTATTTGCTTTTTACTAAACTGCTACTAAGGAGTCAGTTATCCTTAGTAGGTGCTCATTCGCACAAGCTAGGGGTAAAACCCTAGCCACAGTTTTGGTGACTCCGCTGGTTTTTCTTTCGAATCTCTGTTTTTAGTTAGTTTTTTCCTTTCGGCTGTCCCTTTCGGCCGACGTAAACCGCATTTTTTCCTTCTGTAGTCGCGTCCCGACCGCGTCTTTTAGGCCTTTACCTGCGACTCGACCGCGGCTATCGGACTGTCTCCGGCGTCCTGTCGGCGGATTCAAGTCTGTTACCTGCGATCCGACCGCAGCTATTTAGCCTGTGTGCTGCGATCCGAACGCGGCTTTCAGCCCCCTAGCTGCGCCCTGACCGCGACTGTCAGCCCATTTGCTGCAACCTGAACGTCGATTTCAGCCCCCTAGCTGCGACCCGACCGCGACTTTCAGCCCTTTCCCTGCGATCAAACCGCGTCTGTCGTCTAGAAAGCCGCAACCTGTCCGCGCCTGTTTCGTTCAAACCCGCGGTTCGACCGCTCGCTTTTGCCTCAAACTCGCGGTCTGTTTTCTGCATATTTTACTGTTTTTAAACCCAGCCCCTTTGCTGCAATATTTTCTGCATCTGCACAGCCATCTGTTCCACCTGCAGCCTTACTTCCTTATAGCCTTTTCTGCAACATAATTTATGTTCCATTTTTTGAAATTTCAGCATTTTTTCAGAAAATTTTGCATGTCAAAGTTGTGGATTCAATATTATTGATTAAAAGGTTCCCCCTTTGTGTGGCACTTCTATTTCGGGTTCATCACCTCACGAGCACACACTCTGTCACCTAATTCAAGTGAGACTTAAAAAACTACTTAACTCAACCAACATTCTAACCCCACTTGGGGAACACAAAAGAATCTTTGTAGTTAGGTAGGATCAGGGGGATAGGCTTCCAATAACACCCCTCGGTTACTTACACTTGAGACATAGCTGTTGTCCAATTAGGGAATCAAAATCCCCTAGTATTATTTGGCACGGTCACCACCAGTTTACCAGAGGGCCTCTCCCTTAGGAGGGTTGAAGTCGCAAGATTGGTTTCGGAGGCCTGAGTGGAATACCGCACTCCATTCAGTAACTGAAGGGCTACCTTTCACAGTTCTCGGGATATCCCTGTATAGGGGTATTGCGGTAAAAGGACCAAATGGCAGATTCACCTTTCTGGACGTGTCATGAATGGGGTATCTTAGTTGCCATTCTTCTAGGATTGACTTCCTGGTGTCCCTCCCGGTAGGGGGATATCTTAGCCACTTGGCTTTCCTATTCATATTGTCTGACTTGGATTTCATCACCTTGCAGAGGATATGTCTAGTTGAGTTAGAATACTTTTAGTTAGGTGTTTGCATGCTCCCTTACCTCCTTTTTGGTCTAGTGAGTGTATCGTTTTTTATTTTTAGGAAACCTGCTGTTTGTTGGTATTCTGACCATTTCTGTTGACACTCCACCTATTGTAGCACAGTTGTTACATTGGGTGTTTTGAGTTGGTTGTTGGCCTGAGTGCCCTATTTTTCGAGCTCTCCTTCTGCACACTCGGTTGCATTAGGGTTTTTGAGCTGTTTTTTACTCACCTCAACCCACAGATATTTGACACCATTTGTCACCATTGAGTCTCCGAGACATTCTCGGTGCCTCAGAGGACAACCCCCACAGCACGGTTCACTTGACACCACCCATCATCGACACGGATCATCTTCACTTGATACCACTTATCATAGAACTCGAGCCTTGTCACTTGAATCCACTCGTCAGTGGCATTGGACTCCGTCACCCGATAGTGACGCCCCTTATTTTACCTCCGATTCTGAGCCAAAGTCTGAGAACCCCATTTACACTGCCCCTACTAGCCCCATGGCTAGCATGACTTCCGCTCCAGTCTTGGTAGAGATCGTTGGTGGCCCATCCACCACTACACCAGCCACCACTCCTGCTTTGGGTATGCCCTCCATGGGGCTCCCTTCTACCGTTCCCCTCACGGCTCCTATTCCCACAGCAGGCATACCTATGCCCACCCCAGCATTGGATCACACTACCCAGGGTGGTGCAGGACCATCCCACATCACCTTAGTTCCCCCACGTGGGGGAAACCTCCCTAATGCTACCCCTCCACTTGGGGGAATTGGCCTCAACTTGGTCCAACCCACTACCGTGTCACATCCTCCTTCCAGTTTGCCATTCATGGCTAGTCTCAACCTGCCTGACCTAGCCAGATTAACTAACGACCCTATCTGACACGACCCTGCGTGGCCTCACATGCCCATCAAGCTCCCCTCTGACATCCCTAAGTTCGAGGGCAAGGCAGGTGAGGACCCACAAAACCACGTTATGTCCTTCCATCTATGGTGTTCCTCCAACTCCATAGTGGATGACTCTATCCGCCTTCGTCTCTTACAGCGCACCTTCACTGGCTCTGCAGCCAAGTGGTATATCGAGCAACCCCATGGAACCCATGCCACCTTTGCTTCCCTTGCGTCAACCTTCCTGTAGTTCTTCCAGTTACCTGTCCGCTATGATGCAGGCGTTGAGATCCTACTATCGTGCAGACAGAACACGGCTACCCACATCACGGACCACATTCATGAGTGGCGTCAACGCCGTAGCCTATGCAAGATTAAGTTAGATGACCGTATCTTCCTGGATTGGTTCCTCAAATCCCTCCTTCCTGTCATTGCTAAGGATGTAGCATCCGAAAGACCCCAGTTTGAAGAAGAGGCCATCCTTAAAGCCCAACAATTCGACCTCATTTATGCCCAGTCGGGGTATCTCTATACCATCATACCTGACGCCCCTCGCGGGGAGTCTTCCCAGCACGACGCGCCGGGGGCATCCCACGCTGCCGACGGCATCATTGGTCGTGTCTCTTCGTATCCCCAACCATTTTCCATAGCACATCCTGCCCCTGGCCCTGACCTTTCGCAAGCTACCTCCCAGTCTGGAATAACCAACTCATATGCTCCCATGGCACACCACCATTCTCATGGACCCTCATGTCCACCGCAGTGTTTCGGTCATGCGACTCACGCTTACACCCCCCGGTTGCACCTCAGCCCTACTACCACCAGCAGGCTGCACCAGCTCCTGCGCCTTCACCAGCCCAACCCGCTTATTACCCGCCACAGGCAGCCTTTGCGGAAAACCCACAACCTGTCCCGCAACCCTATCAACAACCCCCTCAAGTTGCTGCTCCTGCGCATCCTCCACCTACATATCATCCACCGCAACCTGCTCCAGCACCTGCGCAGCCTCAGAATCCACCTGCTGCCCAAGGGCAAGTTTATGCTCAACAAAACCCGCAGCAAAACCAGAACAACCAACGCAACCAGGGCCAACAAAACCGTGGCAGGGGCCGGAATCGTGGGAATAACCAACCTGCAGACCAAGCTGGTCAACCCCCTAATCCTCCTGATAATAATAATGCGGCCTCTACTAACCAAAACCCTGATTGCTCGCCCAAGCAGGCTAAAAACCCCAATTTGCGAACAAACCATCCTTGTTCTATTTGCGGGGTCTATGGCCACTACACACATTTTTTCCCACACATGGAGTGAGTTCAACAACTTTGGGCTGAAGATTCCCACCACCAAGGGCAAGCGGCTCCTCACGCACCACCCAACCCCCCACAACCTCAGCAGCCACCTTTGGTGCTGCAAAACCCCTTACCAACCCAAGGCGTAGTGAACACCCAACCATTGGCTCCCCCTCAAGCCAACGCACGAACCCAACAACAAATCACTTACGCTGCTCCTGATCAACCCATGCATGACTCAGGTACCCACCATTTGTTGATGATGTCATCCGATGAGGTCAACCTTCAGACCCGATGGACCCAATATGGCACCACCCCTGAAGCCCCTCCTGCCGATAAACCCACTAATGCTCATCCCACTGATCAGGCGTTACGTATACCTCCACCTCCACTAGATGGCGTTCCCAAAGCACCTCGTTTCCCGCTTCGCTGTATCAATAATAACCCCAATGCACGGGCTGCGTCCAACTACAACATTGTCGATGACTTAGCCCAATCCCCCGCAGCCATGTCTGTGTTAGAAGTCTTAAAAAAATGCCCGTCGCAATGCAAGACTTTACTCTCAGCCATTGGGGCTATCGATCCAAATGATTTGAGTCTAATGGCATTTGATTTGGACCAATCCGAACCCCGCATGCCTTCCACTTTAGCGTTCCAAGTTTTTGTTTCCATTCGGAATTTTGTCATCCATCGATGCATTGTTGATGAAGGTGCCTCTACATGTGTCATGTCCACCCTCATCTGGCAAAAATTGGGATCCCCCCCTCTCCAGCCGTCCACTACTGCGTTGCGAGCCTACGACGGCTGTTCGGCTCAACCACAAGGCCTATTAACTAACGTCCCCGTCCAGCTGGCTGGCAAAACCGTCCTTATCGACATCGAGGTTATCAATGCACAGCTTTATTATAACCTTCTACTTGGCCGCAGCTACATGTACGCCATGCGGGAGGTTGCTTCTTCCGTTTTTCATACCATGATGTTCCCCCACTAGGGACGCGTGGTCAAGGTCGACCAACTCACCTACTACGATCCCAATGCCCTCGCGGCACCCGAAAATGTTCTCCCCATGGTTGAACAACCTGTTTTGGGTGCCACCACTTCAATTGTTTCCTCTATGGGGCCCAGAGTTTACTCAGATGCGCCTATGACCTCGAATTTCCAATCTATTCCACCCCCGTCACCCGCCACTGACGTGTCTGACTTGTGTACCCTGTCCCATAATACGCGAACTCCTACTAATCAACCACCCTTGTTGCCTAAACCCCCTTTGGTACCTAGCCACATTGGTGCTACCCCCATCCATACCATCCCTTTCCTCTTCCCTCCATCAGGAGTAGTTAGCACCCCGGTCATGGCTACCCTCAGCCTCCCTAGTTTAACCTTAGGATTACCCGTTTGGTATCTTTCGCCTCCCGTTCCCCCACCGACACCAGATGTCGTCCTGCAACCGGTGCAACCCATTGTCACTACTAGTCAACCACCTTCCGGTGTTGCTACCCCATCGTCTTCCACGACCCCCCCCCCCTCCTGCTACCAAACCAACTGGGGGCAGAGGCCCCCAACCTTACTCTGCTGTCCCACCTCCCAAGACAGTCAAAAACCCCCCAGTATTTCATGCTCCTCCCAAATGCTCGCTGTGCGATGAGTTGGGCCATGCGACTCACCAATGTCCTCAGTTACCGGCATTATAGGCACACATGGAACTTCTTGACAACGACCCTACTATCCCAGTTGTCCACCTAGATCCAACCCCCAAGCCTCGCGACAAATCCCTGCGCACTAATCACCCTTGTGCCATATGCGGTATTTACGGGCATTACACCAATCACTGTCCCGATCTCCCTGATTACAGAGCAGCTCTCTTCGAGATGAACAATCTAGATCTTGAGACCGCACCACCCACCATTGAGGAGATCCACCCCCCGAGTTCTCCCCCTTCCGGAGAGGTTAATACCTTTTATATGATCTCTTCCGCTGCTACTCCCTCGTCAACCGATTTGACGACACAAACTTTTCGCACTGATGAGGAGATCCTCGAGGCTCTCACTGCCCCGGAGTATCCCTGGGATGACATGCACCACCGTTCCTACTTTCTCCCAGATGAATCCTCTTCTAACACTGCTACCCAATTTGCAGTTGAATCCAAAGACTTCCTTCCCCCCAAGGTCGACTGGTTCAAGGACCCTGTTCCTGCTCCTAACGCCTTCGAGGAGGGTAATATGGCCAACATATCACCCGTCATCCAAATTGATATCGCTTCCCCAGGAAGTTCCCCTGAACTCATCACTTTAGGAGCCTCTTGCAGTGAACAAGAGATTGAAGAATACAAGAAACTCTTCAGAGAATTCCGTGATGTCTTTGCCTGGTCCTATGCCGAAATGCCTGGTCTTGACCCTGCCATTATAGAGCACCACATTGACACATGGCCTGACGTTCCCCCCGTTCGTCAGAAACAACGTCCCATTCATCCCTCAAAACAACCAGCTGTCAAAGCAGAGATTGAGAAACTTCGCAAGGCAGGCTTCATTTATCCTATTGCCTATACCACCCGGGTTTCAAACCCTGTGCCCGTTAACAAAAAACAAGGCACCATTAGAGTATGCACTGACTTCCGAGATTTAAACCACGCCTGTCCCAAAGACAATTTCCCCACGCCATTTATTGACCAACTCATCGATGCGTGTGCGGGGCATGAAATCTTCTCGTTCATGGATGGTTTTTGCGGATACAATCAGATCCAAATCCGCAAGGAAGACTAGTACAAAACTTCCTTTACTACCCCATGGGGCACCTTTGCCTATCGCATCATGCCTTTTGGCCTAAAAAATGTTGGTGCCACATTCCAGCGGGCCATGACTTACTGCTTTCATGATTTGGTCCATATCCTACTTGTCTACCTTGATGACCTTACAGCTCGTTCCCGGAAACGATCAGACCACCTTAACAACCTTCGGCAAGTTTTTCTGCGTTGTCGCAAATATCAGATTTGCTTGAACCCACACAAGTGTGTCTTTTGTGTGCTGGCAGGCCGATTGTTGGGTTTCATTGTTTCCCAGAAAGGAATTACTGTTGATCCCCTGAAAGTCCAAGCCATCTTAGATCTTCCCTCTCCTCGCACGCTCCGGCAACTCCAAAGCTTGCAAGGGCGATCCAATTTCCTTCGACGCTTCGTTCCTAATTATGCCACAACCGTTTATGGTTTCTTGCACCTGCTCTGTACCCACATCCCCTTTGTCTGGGATGAGCAAGCAGAAGCTGCATTCGAAGCCCTCAAGAAAGCTCTCACACAAGCCCCCTTGATCTCCCCTCCGGATTTTTCTCAGGATTTCATTCTCTACGTCTCAGCTTCCGAGCATGCTGTGTCCGGAGTCTTGGTTCAAGAAGACACCTCATACCAAGAGCATGCCATTTACTACGTTGCCAGACCTTGTCCGGCCCACCCCTACGTTACCCATATGAGGAGAGACTAGCCCTAGCAGTGGTCTTTTCCGTCCAAAAATTGCGCCACTACATTTTACTTAGTCATACCACAGTCGTCGTCGACTCCAACCCCATGGTATATCTCCTAAACCGGCGGCTCCTGCAAGGTCGTGTGGCTAAATGGGTCATTATCCTCCAAGAATATGACCTCGCATTCCGAACACCTAAGAGCACTAAAGCCCTTGCGCTTGCCTAGCTCATCACTGATCTCCCTTCCTTTCTCTCGGCCCCACCCATCTCCGATGAGTTACCTGACAATCCCCTGTTCACTATCTCATCTGATGACCCATAGTACGGTGATATCTTGTTATACTTACGCACGCAGAAGTTCCGACCCACAGTCACTCGTAATGGATGTCGTCGTATCCATCACCAGGCCTCTCACTACCTCCTCTTAGGAGATGTCCTTTACTGGTGAGGGATCGACACAATTCTTCGTCGTTGCCTTACACATGAGGAAGCTGAGCACGTTCTTAATGATTGTCATAGCGGTGCCTGTGGCGGCCATTTCTCAGGGATGGCCACTGCCCAAAAGGTCATCCGCGCCGGATACTTCTGGCCCACACTTTTCACCGACTTCATCACTGCAGTCAAGCATTGCCATAACTACCAACTTTTTGCCCCTAAGGCCCAGACACCACCTGCTCCTTTACACCCGATCATCACCATTGGTCCCTTTTGTAAGTGGGCCATCGACTTCATGGAGTGTAGACCCCCATCTACGAACGGCCATAAGTACATTGTCGTCGCCGTCGATTACTTCACCAAATGGGCGGAATCCATGCCCACCTTCAACTGTACCGCTAACACTGCTGCCTGTTTCTTTTTTAACCATGTTATCACTCGATTCGGGGTCCCTAAACAGTTGGTCTCAGACCATGGATCACACTTTGAAGATTCCGTGTGGCGCGAGTTATCCACCCTCCTCAAGTTTGAACACCAATTTTCCTCTACTTACTACCCTCAAGGGAACGATCAAGTAGAAGCTGTTAACAAAATCCTAAAAACCATACTCCAACGCACTGTTGACTGGCATAAGTCCAATTGGCACCATATGCTTTTCCCTGCCTTATGGGCTTACCGTACCTCCACCAAGACCGCCACTGGTTTTACCCCGTTTCATCTCGTTCATGGTGTAGAGTCTGTCCTCCCCATCGAGTGTCAGATACCTGCCTTGCATATCGCTGTTGAACTCCTCCCCGATACCTCCCCCCTTGAGCAACGTTTTCTATCCCTCGAATAAGCAGATGAAGATCATCGTGCCACTCTCCAGAACATCGAAGCGGCCAAAAACCGCTCCAAAGCCGGTTATGACAAACATGTCCACCCTCGAACTTTCCACGAAGGGGACCTCGTCCTTGCCTATGACCAAGCCCACGACAAAAACGGTAAAGGAAAGTTTGAATCCATGTGGCAAGGCCCTTACATTGTGCAGACTTGCCTCGGCAAGGGGGCATACATTTTAGCCGATTCTGAAGGCCACCCTTTACGTAACCCTCGTAATGGGTTGTATCTTAAATGTTTTTACCCTTAACTGAAACCGTGATCTCATGGGTCCGCTTTGTACAGTTTGCTCTCTTTTTGTTTTTCACCTTCTTTACCATAATCTTACATTCATCATTTTTTGCATGCCCACAGATGGACCATCTTCCACCTCGCTACACTGGCTACGCTGATGGCGCAAGCCGCTGGTCTCCCAACCTGGCTTCTGCAGCATGGGTCTTATATTCCCCTTCCAACGAACTGATTCACCTTGACGGAATATGTATAGGTGCCGCTACCAATAACCAGGCGGAGTATGATGCTGTGACCGATCTCCTGATTGCTGCCCTCCAGATGGGCATATGTCACCTTCATGTGTTTCTGGACTCCCAACTACTTGTCTCCCAGCTCAACAACTGCTACCAGGTGCGTGATCCTTGCCCATTTAAAAAATTCCTGCGTACAAAACAACTCAGCCGACAGTTTGAATCCATCACATTCACACATGTCCCAAGAGCTTACAATAGTGTCGCAGATCAAATGGCCAATAACATCCTAGATTGGTATATCAATCACACCATGTAACACCTCCATCCTGCATAGCATCTCATCAAAATATATAAAAACCCAAAAAGTTTGCAGTGCATCCACATTTGCATCCATGTACATAAACCATAAAAACACATAAAATACACAAGGGGCATCCACGTGCCCAAACATCCTAGACTACTTGCATCCACGTGCAATACAAACATATCACACATCATAAAGCGCATCCATGTGCGTACAACTAACACATCACAAAAAGGTGCATCCATGTGCATATATATATACATCAAAAAATACATGTCACAGTGCTATACATGCCCCGAGTACCCCTGTACTCAGCTATACAAAAAATGCCTGTACATCCCTACATCTCATAAAATACACGCCATAGCTACAAAACTCGGGGGGAGTCCCCTGCACTCCCTAATGAGAGTTGTACCCCACGTCACTGCCGGTATCCGCTGCCTCTGAATCCTCCCCTCGCTCCTCCTCTGGCAAATCCTCATCCCGTCTGGGCTCCGGTGCCCGTGCCCTGTCCGCCAAGATAGCCACCCAGATCGCAATCGATCTGAAGTCGCGGGGTTCCCTCATGCAATCCTAAATCACATCCAGATCAATGTCCCGCCACCCCTCGTCAGTCACCCCCACCAACAAACGGTCGAGCAGGGCCCGTACAGACTCCAGTGTCCCCTCTGCATCCCGGCGACGCACCTCCCCCCGCCCAGGTAGCGCCGGAACAGCCACAATCCCCCTTCGTGCCACATGCCCTGGCGGTGGCCTCGGGCCCACATCTACAAATCACCCATTTGTCAGTAACAATATATCCATCAACTATCATATCTATAAAACTTGACAATGCAATCAAACCATACGTACCATCTGGTCCCCATGCCTGTCCAGGCGGCCGTGGTGCATCTGGATCTCCTGTGTAGTCCATATCTCTATATGGATAATCATCCAGCGTCAACAGTAGCTGGAGCCACTGTAGGTACAACTCCTGTGTGAAGTACCTGCCAACGTCGCCGCCACCACGGCGGCGCATCATCTCACTCCACCGCACCATTCGCGGCTCCCTCAAGCCTCCTGCTCTGACCGGCACCCTCGGCCGCAGTGTGGGTACCCTCTCCATAAATAATGCACATAAAAATGAACCATAGCAAAACCCCTTGCCAGATTCCTTCGCTGCTTTCAGCTGCCGCTGCACGTAGGTCAGGAACATCTGGCCCCACGCATAATACACACCAGCCAGTACACGCTCCACTACCTGCATTTGACCCCCATACACCTTCTCCGGTGACTGGGATCCCAAAATAGGCACCACACAAGCTGCCATGGCACGTACTGCTGGCTCCTGTAAGTCTCTCACCAGAAGTGCATTCCTATGCACCCGAGCCTCTGGCCCATAGAACTGCTCCAACATATCATCCATATCAATGTCCGCAGACACCCGCGGCTGTGTATCTGCTACCCTCCCCAGGCAGGGAAACCTCGTCAAGAAGTATACATCAGTCAGGGTGAGGTCCACCCTCTCACCCTGCACTCGGAACTCCTGTGTGTCTGGCTCCCAGAAACCAACCAGTCGGTTCAGCAGTAATGCTGCTGACCGCATCATAGGTACCTCAGCGAACTTCAGCAGTCCGAATAACCCCAGCATCGATCGTACCCGGTGGTCCTCTCGGACGATGGCCATAATCTCATCCGGTATCTCCTGCTCTCTCCATAACACCTGCGGCATCCTGTCAATCACGTAAAGGAACCTCATCAGACTCATGTCAAAAAAAAAAAAAAAAAAAACCAGAACACTGACCGCGGCTGTTAGGCATACAGCTGCGGTCTCAAACCACGACTGTCGGGCCTAAACCCGCGGTCCTTCACCGCGACTGTCGGGCCTAAACCCGCAGTCCCAAACCGCGACTGTCGGGCCTAAACCCGCGACTGTCGGGCCCAAACCCATGGTCCCTCACCGCGGTTCCAACCCGCTAACCCGCGGTCCACCCCACGTGGACCATACAAGTAGTACCTTGGGACCCACTACCCCCCCCGAACCCAATGACAATGCAGGTATGAGTTTGACGGAATACCTGTATCTCCCGAATCTGAAATTGGCTGGTCGGATCGTCCAGAAATGCCACCTCAGCTCTGGTCCACTCCGAACACTAGTCAAAGTCAAATAGTACAAATGACACTTGTCATGTTGGGCCCACTTACTATTTATAGTCCGTTGACTTTTTTCTTGTTTTGGCCATTCTAAACCCATACGAAGTCCGTTTTTCAAACCGTTTCCACCATTGGAATTAAAGCAACGAGCCTGTCACGTCGGTCACCTCGTCGCATTCTTTTTCTACATCAATTTTTTCACCCATTTTTTGACACCACTAGCCGCCTCGGTTTGCGCGCCACATCGGTCGCCATCAGAATGTTCCACACTTTTTACATGAGCCATCCACTCCTGTCATACTGCAAATGTTTCGTTATTTTTCCACCATTCATTCACCCCTCAAGGAGGCCCACCAGTGTTTTCCCCCCACCCTCGTTCCTGGTCATCATAAATGTTCCTTGATTGAACACTTCCTCCTTGCCTGGCCATTCCATTACTTCAGAGTCTTCTTATTTTATTTCAGACTCCTTAAAATTGAAAGCAACCACGAGCATGAACTGTCCTGGGCTCGTAAAATCCGCACGACAGTACCATTCCATCACTTCAGAGTCTTCTTATTGCTTTTAGACTCCTTAAAATTGAAAGCAACCACGAGCATGAACTGTCCTGGGCTCGGAAAATCCACATGATAGTACCATACCATTCCATTACTTCAGAGTCTTCTTATTGCTTTCAGACTCCTTAAAATTGAAAGCACCCACAAGCATGAACTGTCCTGGGCTCGTAAAATCCACATGACAGTACCATACCTTTCTCTCACTTCAGAGTCTTCTTATTGCTTTCAGACTCCTTAAAATTGAAAGCAACCACGAGCATGAACTGTCCTGGGCTCGAAAAATCCACATGACAGTACCATTTTATATACACACTTCTTCTCGTTCCCTAACCCATGAAGAAGTCCACCCGTGCCTCTTGGCGCTATGATCGATCCTCTCGGCAGTACCCCCAATCAGGTCGCCTTTGTTCAGAGTATTCTGCAGTCTCCTGCCATTTTACTACAGCTTGAGTCTCCCTCAGCCTAGTTACCCTCCCAGATCCAACACAGCTATGACCCCCTTACCACCAGTCAGTTTCATATGCTGCCTAATCACCCCCGCCAACATACTCTGAACAAAGGAAGTTTGAGTCCACCCACTCTCCTTGCCCAATTATTCCCCCAGTTCATCAATCCCACCATCAGTACTATCAAATTTCGGTTTTCCACCTCGCGCTCCTGTCAAGGAACCATCATTGCCTTGATAGTTGCAGGTCTCCCTCTGTCGACGACAGCCCCTCTATTCCAGAGGATAGACCCAGAGGCCCCTGTGCCTTGGACCCATCACCATCTGTGGTGAGTGCCTACGACCGTTTTGGGAGGAGTCCTCATTGCCTCTCCGAATGGTTGTTTCTCACATGCTCAACTTCAGCACCTTGATCGCATCGTTGAGAATCACGCAGGATTTATATCCCTTCCATTATTTGTCGAAGACCCCGGATTTCCCCCGACTCTAGCACATTGGTGAGTCACTTCGGAATGCCCAGTTATATGTTCCTGTGGATGTCCGGGCTGCGTTGGTGATTGTATTCGGAAGTCCTTCAGTTCCGTACTTCCTTGAGTACCCAGTTCAGTTCCAGTTCAGTGTACCATTGTGAGTGTGACCCTTGTCACTCTGATCCAGCAACTCATCAGTTCCTTTGGTACCACATTCAGTAGCACTGCTGTCATTCCAGTGCATCAATTTTTCAGCTCAGACATGATCAGCCCAACAGTATGTTCCAGCGAGCAGTATGGCATTCTATAGGTCCCTCTTTTCGGGACTCACAGTTATGTTTATGTATCTTGATACGAGCATGGGTATGCCCGCCTCGTCCATATATTGAGATTCTTCCTCATTCAGTATTTGAGGCCATGTATATGTCAGGACCCCATTGTTATTATTATGTTATATCTTGATACTAGCATGGGAATGCCCGCCTCGTCCATATGATCAGATGATTCCTCATCCATTATTGAGGTTATGTACTTTTGGTTCTTGCAGTTGGTTCGGGATCATTGTTCTGGGCTTCAGTTTGTTTCTTCTCTTCTCCACACCCCAGGAAAACCATATATGACTTATGATATCCATCGGCCATACGATGAGCTCCTGCCCTCGCACATCAGGGGGCAATCTGTTAACACCCAAAAAGTGTTCACTACCTCATCTACCTCACTACATGGCTCATTTGTCCATTTTCCTACCATATTTCCTTCAAAAACCTGAAAATCCCACCAAAAAGCCTCCAAAAGTCCTAAAATGCCTCCAAAAGGCCATAAAACCTCTAAAAAGCCTCCAAAAGGCCTAAAATGCCTCCAAAAGGCCAAAAAACCCCCTTTTTCCTCCAAAAATATCCAAAATTCCTCTAAAATAGCAAAAATCCCCAAAAGGGAAGAAAAAATATAAAATAATGAGGAAAAGGAGGAAAAAACCCTAAACATCTGCCCTAAACCACATGGTTTCCAAAAACCATGGGAAAGCACTCCACCACTAAAAAACTATAAATAAGTGATGGATACCCCTCATTTCACATCCACAGTCACAAGCATCCTCACTCTGCCAAAATTGCTCTTGAAACCCTAGCTCACCCTTTGAGCTACTTTCACCATTGAGAGCCCCTTTTGGCCCATTTCCACCACCGGAGAAAGAGAAGGAGCAGCTGGAGCTCGGAGCAACCTCGCGGATCAGCGCAAAGAGCTTCACCAACCTCCACATCGGAGGTAATATCAATAAAAAACCATTCTTTATATTTTGCTGTTTTGTTTCATGCACGTGTTTTAGATTAGTTTTTATTCCTGTTTAGCATTGTTATTTACTTTTTACTAAACTGCTACTAAGGAGTCAGTTATCTTTAGTAGGTGCTCATTCGCAGAAGCTAGGGGTAAAACCCTAGCCATAGTGCCATATCATCAACTGAAGGAATCTGTATGTTAGTTTCCTCATCCATGATCATAGGAGGCTCATACAGTTTAAGATTCTCAACATTGAAAACTGAATAGATTTGCATGTATGGAGGTAAATTCAAGTGAAAAGCATTAGTACCAATCTTTTCCAGAATCTCAAAAGGACCATACCTGATAGGCTTAAGCTTTTTACATTCGCCTTTCATTCTTTCTTTGGTGATATGTAACCAAACTCTGTCACCAACCTGAAATTGATGATCAACTCGATGCTTGTCATTCCTGGCTTTGTACTTTGCCTGGCTCTTCTCCAACTGTTCCCGAACTTCCTGCTGCACCACTTGGATTCTATGAATGAATTTTAGAGCTTTATTTGCATCATGATGTCCATCCACTGTATCTTTTCCAAAAGAAGTGTCCATCAGTGTTTTTGGCAGATAACCAAAACAAGTTTCAAAAGGAGATCTTTTCGTGGAAGAATGAACTGCATGATTGTAAGCATGCTGTATATACTACAACTACTCATCCCAAAGTTTAGGATGTTTAATACAATATCCCCTGAGTAGCTAAACCAATGTTCTATTTACTACCTCTATTTGTCCATCGGTCTGTGGATGAAAAGCTATACTTTTCTTAAGTTTAGTATCCATAAGCTCCCATAAAGTTGACCAGAATTCTCCCAAGAACCGGGAATCCCGATCAGATACAATAGACACAGGTAACCCAAAATGTACCCAAACATTCTGAAATAATAGATGAGCTTTTTGTTCAGCAGTGATATGTTTGTTACATGGCATTAAGATACACATTTTGCTGAATCTGTCCACAACAACATATAGGTAATCATGCCCTTTTCTAGACATAGGTAGTCCTCCTACAAAGTCCATAGAAATGCTTTCCCAGGGACGAGAAGAAACTGGAAGAGGGGTGTACAAACCCAATTTCCTATTGCTAGGCTTACTTGTTTCACACATAACACAACCTCTTATGTATTTAGCTACAGTTTCTTGCATCTGGGGCCAATAACAGTGATTCTGCAATACAGACAATGTTTTACTTACACCAAAATGTCCTGCAATCAATGAACTATGTGCTTCTTGGATCACATGCACTCTCTCTTTCTCTGGAATACAGAGTTTACCGAGATGATACAGGAGTTGATTATGCACATAATAGTTCTCTTCCTGTTTACCATGTATTAGTGATGCATATACGTTTTTAAAATCTTTATCTTCTGCATATTGTTCAATGTAACTTTCATGTGTTAATGAACTGTTCTGAAGAATGATTGAAGTGTTCGTAGGTGGCCTCGATAACATGTCTACTATCTTATTATGAATTCCCTTTTTGTATTTAATTACGAGATGAAACTGTTGCAAGAATCCCATCCACCTTAAATGCCTACTTTGCTGTACTTTAGTTTGAGATTGCAGATATTGAAGTGGCTGATGATCAGTATGTATGACCGTTTCTTTTCCCATGATATAATGTTTCCACTTCTTCACACTCTGTACTAAAGCATACAACTCTTTGTCATAAGTCGGATAGTTACTTACCGCAGTAGAGAACGTTTCCGAATGGTAATAGACTTGCTTCCTCCCTTGCATCAAAACGGCTCCCATGGAAAACCCGATGGCATCTGTTTCGATCTCAAATGGCTGCTGCAAATCTGGCAACGTCAGAACTGGTCCTATGCTAATCCTTTCCTTCAAAGTGTCGAAGGCTCTCTGATGCTTGCCTCCCCACTGGAAAATTTCTTTAACGCTTGTCAACGCATGTAATGGAGCAGCAATGGAAGAAAACCTAGAAATGAATTTCCTCCAATATTGAACCGCATCCAGAAAACTTCTGTTTTTAGTAACGGTGTTAGGTTGTGGCCAGTTTTCAATGACAGCAACCTTGGTTGGGTCCACTCGCAGGTGGCCTCCACCAATAATATGGCCCAGATATACTAAAGAAGTTTTAGCAAACTCACATTTAGACATTTTTACATAAAGCTTCTCCTTCCTTAGTACATCTAAAACTTTCTTCACATGTATAGTGTGTTCCTCCCAGTTTTTTCTAAACACCAGGATATCATCCAGATATACAATTACAAAATCATCAATGAATGGACGAAAGACATCATTCATGACCCGCATGAAAGTAGCAGGTGCGTTACAGAGCCCGAAAGGCATCACAAGCCATTCATACAAACCCTATTTTGTTTTAAACGTTGTTTTCCAAGCATCGTTTTCAGCAACCCTGATTTGATGATACCCTCTACTCAGATCCAATTTTGTAAAGTAAGTTTCATGTTTCAACTGATCAACCAAATCATCAATGCGAGGAAGAGGATACCTGTTTTTAATGGTGATTTTTTTAAGGGCCCTATAGTCGATGCACATCCTCGAAGACCCATCCTTGTTCGAAACCAAGACTATAGGAGAGCCATAAGGAGAAGTGCTTGGCCGAATGACCCCTTTCTCAATCAGCTCCTGAACCTGCTTCTTGATTTCATCATTCTGCATGACAGACATCTGGTACATGGCTATGTTCGGGAGTGGCACATCCTGCTGCAAATGTATCTCATGCTGAAATTCTCTCTTTGGTGGTAACCCTTTCGGATCTTGAAATAAATCATCATACTCAGAAATAATTTCAATCAATTCAGATTTATGTTTAGGATCGCATCCTTCAAAAGATTTAGAGATCTCATCATTTTTCACCTTAACCATCATTAAGACAAAATTCTTACTAGCATTTACCAGCCTCTTCATTTGTCCTGCAGAGACTATTGCTAGATTTGTTTTTGTCTTATGTGCTCGTACAATATATTCCACACCATCATTAAAAAGATGATACTGATTCTACTCTCTATAAAAGACTGCTTTCCGGTCATACAAATATGGACTCCCAAGTACAATTCCACAAATGTCAAGTGATACTACATCCAATTCTACCTCATCCATGAACTTTCTAGTAATTGCAAACTTTAATACACATTTCTTTGTAACTTGCAATTGTGTATCATTAGTAACCCAACCAAGAGGATAGGGTTTTTCATGAGGCATAGTAACTAAATGCAATTTCTTAACCACTTCTTCTGATATCAGATTTACTTGTGAACCACTATCAAACAATGTATCAATCTTTGTGTGATTTGCAATGAAATGAACATGAAATAGTGCACTTCTATTTTTATCATTTTGCTTGGAAGTAGATGGCAGATTTGTACTTGCACTAGAACTTGATTTTGCATCAATGGGAAGTGAGATACTTTTATTCTTACCCTGGATTCTGACAGCTGTAACCTTTGTTTCATCACCTGAGTCGGATCCCAACTCTTGAATAACTGCTGCAGTAACTTTTGCTTTGCCTTTATCTTTGTTTCCTCTGTACTTATTTGGACTTAACTCCGGATGATGTTTCCAACACTTAGAGACATCATGTCCCTTCTGACAATGCGAACATGTAGGCTTTTCACCCTCTTTCTTAACAGTAGCCATCTTCTTTTCCCCTTATCTTTACCTTTCGATTTGATGTCAAATTTAAATGATTTCTTCACAAAAGTATCATTAGCATGCTTACCCCTAGCTTCTAAATGTGTAGCTTGAACACATACATCATCCAAGTTACTGGGGTTAAACATCAACAAAGTATGTCTCAAATAAGAATGCATGCCACCAATGTTCTTAAGAAGAGTTTCCTGTGTATCTAATGAAACATTCAATGCAACATCCCTCTTTCTGAATTCATGAGTATAATCTTTAATGCTTTGTCCTTTAGCTTGTCTAAACATTTTCCAACTCATGGTTAATTGTTGAATATGGCCTAAAGGATAAAATTGCTTCCTTAATACTTCAATGAATTCATTCCAAACTGAAATAATTTTACCATTCTTTCGAAGATCTTGCTGAATCTTGCTCACCCACCAAGTAAGAGCCATACCACTCATTCTCAAAGTGGCCAATTGAATCCTGGAAGGGTCATCATTAATGCCCTGCACCCTACAATATACTTCAAGCTGCTTGATCCAATTGTATAACTTTTCAGCATCTAAATCTCCATTATAAATTGGCAATTCAAATTTAACATCCAATTTGAAATAAGGCATATTAGGATTTGCATTAGCATTATGTGAATGAGAACCATGAGAAGAAGAGAAAGTTTGATTAGTATCAGGAGGATCACCATCACCTCCTACTCCTTTACCCTTTTCTTCCTTCTTCACTTCTGCATCTTTGGATGAATATCCTTCTTCTTTCTTCTTCCTTTGTGCTCGCTCATTGAGAAGCATTTCCATCATGGATTTCATGCTGATAAAAGCCTCCAAAAACTCAGTTTCAGAAATAATAGGTTTTTCCTATTCTGTATGTCCTTCTTCTTCCCCTCGTGGAGAAGCCATGGTTCTTGAGAATGTTTTCCTTGAGTCAATCTCAGGATCTCCTTCAATTAATTCTCCTTCACCAAGATTTAACCTGGACCTGGTAAGCATTCACAAACTTGCACAAGCAGTTAACCTGCTCTGATACCATAACATGATCCGTCGGATCTCAACTTGAGTGCATTAAATTTTTTTAAAGAATGCGTTTACCAGTTTGCTTAATTCATGAAACCGCATTAACAGAAATTAAATGCTTAAACATAAATGAAAAGCAAAACTGATAACCAGATGTGGGAAAAAAAACACAGAATCGGAGAGTCACAAACAGAAGTTGATAATGGAGTTCACCCCCTTTACTGGGCTACGTCTCCGGGTCCCTCTCCAATGGGTACCGATCCAATTAATCTTTTTAAAATGGTACAAAAATGGTTATGGAATCAACTTCAGTAACTGTAAATAGAATGCTATACAAAGTCTTCAAGACCTCTCTTCTGGAAATTACAATTAGCCTTCAAAAGGAAAATAAAGCTAAAATTATAACAGAGAATGTCGACTTCCATAGCAATAGCATCTGGACACTTCACAGCAAAACTATTGGTGCTTCTTTTCTTTTATCTCTGCAAGCTTTTCGTAACAGAAAAGTGATGCTCGATGCTCTAAACAATATGACCCCCTTTCACTGCAACCAGAATCGTCTATTTAAGCGTTCAGTGGGAGGATAAGTATCGGGTTCGACTTGTCTGCTACCTGTCTTTTCATATTCCATATGCTATCTTTTAATTTCCGTCGAAACGTTTCAACTGGCTGTACATATTACGTTACATTCATTTCTGTTCCATTAAATGTGGTAGCGGTTCCCAACGATTCCATCTAATACCATATATGGTATTGCTATCCCGCCACACAATAGATATCCGTCACATTTAGAGCTATTCCAAATGTTATATCTGTTGTCGCAGCATATAAATAAACTCCACAAATATCGCAACATACAACTAAACTCCGCAAATGTCATAGCATATAACTATTTCATATGTGAACTTCTCTATATAGCTGATCTGTTGTCGCAGAAAACATGACCGCGCACCCTCATCTAATCGCCATAATAGTGCCATTTAACCATGCACAAGACCGCTAGGTGGTATACACTTGACCGCACAGGATTTTCACAAACCATTTGAGGTCCCCCCTTGACGGTGCGCAAGACTACTAGAACGTTTCCAACTAACTGCGCGAACATGTCACAACCCATTTTATATTACCTCTTGATGGTGCACAAATTGCCAGATGCCAAGT
>LPNX011086328.1:143669-186169 GCA_001517045.1 Pseudotsuga menziesii | reverse complement strand
TATTCTATTAGAAGAGAACATCTTGACACAACCGCCCAGACATATTTTTGGGCCTTTATTCGTCAGTTTCCATGTCGTGACATGAAGCTAGTTGATGCAGTAAAGGGACTAGTGTAGAGTTTTTGGCATGATCACACAAGGCCTTCTTCAAATTGGAAGGATGTACTAAAACTGAGAAGGGGTTCAAAGGAATGTGAACCACATATTAAGCATCTTCTTGATATAACACAGATAGAACTATACGAGAAATTTAGGAAGGAACATAGACAATTGAATTTGGGGCAAAGATCTTTTGAGAAATGTAAGCCCTGGTACGTTAGAATAAATACTCTTCGTAACACTTGTTGTTGTAGATACCATGCAGAATATGAATATTACTATGAAACATTTTTGTATATTCGTCGTGTGTTGCATACTAACCATGTGCAGGATTTCTCCTTGACAATACGACCGACCTCATCAAGAGAATTCATTCATAGTAATGTGCAATAGGCCTGAGGGGCAAACTTACTATGCAAAATCCTGTTTGGATGGAACTTTCTCCAACTGTGCTGGAATGGAATTATTGAGCCAATGTATGCACGAGACTGGAGACAATGAATTTGGGAATATGGTTATAGACATGAAAAGTTTCAAATATATCAGCTATGAAATAGTCCCAGGGAAAGAAAGCAAAAAAATACAATTGGTGACATCTCAGGTACATGCTTTTATCTATAAATTTATGTTTGAACAGTTGCATTTCATTCCTTAATTACAAAAAAACCTGATATTGAGATCATTTTGTGTCAATAGGTACAATTAGTGTCTTCGTGAAGGAATTTATTGAAAAGACACATCAATATGTTCAGCATGTCCACTTGGAACGATGGTAGGATGAGAAGTTTAGAATATGCAGAGATACATTTCCTCATGGTACTATACTTTCAGTTGTTGATTTTTCCGAGAACTACAGTCTGCAACCTCAAAATGAGATCCAAAGTCAGTATTATCACTCTGAGCAGGTTTCCTTGATGGTGCATATCACATATAGGCATGGCCCAAATAGCAGTGAAGAGCAAAGATAAATTCTAAAGGAATATCACTTCTACATAACTAATGATAGGTGCCATGACTTCCACTATGTATGTCATTGCTTCATCATGTTCTATGATCATTTGAAGGGCAGGAACATACAGATGGATCAACACTGGATTTGGTGTGATGGATGTGATGGGCAGTTAAAAAATGCACGCATATTTCAATGGTTGTGTTCATTGCATAAAAACTACAAAGTTCCACACATGTGGAACTATTTTGAGACTGGGCATGGTAAAGGAGAGCATGATGGAGCCGGAGCATGTGTCAAAACAACCCTACGAAGAGAGGAATTGGGTTGGGTTGATGGATGGGAGCCGGAGCATGTGTGTGAATCATTGGATTGGGTTGATGGATGGGATCGCATATCACTTCCACTTGATCAGCGTGCAATTGTTGAGCTAACTCCGTTGGAAGAAGACCAATCATCTATTTCTATAGATTTTGATCATGTATCATACCTTGTACAACCTGGTATGATGCATTTCCTTAACATTTTTTTGTAAAATTTACGTAGTATTGAAACTCACATTAATGGCCTTGTATCACATGAAAAATATTTGATCATATACCTACAATCATACTATGCAGGACACATATACGCAGTGGTTGCCTCAAAAGATAGTGAATGGGGTGGTGATTACTGGTTGGCATGTTGTATAGAGGGAAAGCAAACCCTCATTATGTCCATGACTGATGATGAAAACAACCACTTCCCCATCAGTTCTATGTTTGTTAAAGGTGAATATCTTACACATGGCAACAATGCAAGAAAGAAGGGTGGATGTGTTTACATGGATTACAAACCAGGTGCAAGTGTCTATCACTTTAACAACTTAATCATTGGTACAAACCTCCAGGTATGAACAATGTCTAGCCGGAATTCATTGAAGGTACGCTACTTCTTACCGGATACAGAGCACGAGAGACTAATGGAGATGATCATTATAAGAGATGATTTGGAGGGCTTGGTTGTATGATAATAGGTGGGATCTAGCATGATGAGGTATGTATCATAATTTTAATTTCCCCCTGTATGTTTCTTATGAATATGTCAATTTTGTGTTCTTGATATGCGAAATTTTCCATACATGTACCTCTGGAGGTCATACCTATCAAATTTCTTTGTAGGCTCTCTTACAGGACTAAAACCCTAATTTTTCAAGTAGGTAATATTGTCAATGTTTTCAGTCGATATATACAACTAGGATGATGGAAACAAGATGCTGCAATGATAAACTTATGTTTTAAGGCTTGTATAATTTCCTTCTTGACAACTCACCTCTTATACCCGCATGTCCATTGTCAAAGGGGTAGTTCCTAGTAGTGTTGGAATTTCATCTCATTTTTTTTTATTGAGGAGTTTAATTTCTACTTAAAAGATAATAAGAGATTTATTTAACTTTGTTTTTAGTTGATTATGTTTTTTTGAACATTGAAAGTGGAAGAAAATAACCTACTAATATTGACACAAACAACTCAAAAGTTTAACATGCTTCAACATTATGCATATGAAGTATTCAAAAGTAACATGCGCTAACATTATGCATGTGAAGTAGGTCAACATCATGCATGTGAAGATATTAAGTGACAAACTTAATAAACAAACAAAATTTGGAACCTCTCATGCTTTCGAAAGGTTAATGTTTCATGTAATGCATAATAGAAAATTTTGGGAGGTTGACATGTTGGGTCATTGGTGTAATTGAAATTGTGATATTTTAATTTTCAATTAAAAGATATGATTTTATTAAGGAGTTTAATTTACAATTAAATGATAACAATAAACTCATTTACTGATGTTTCTCATTGATCATGTATTATAAAAATCCTGAAACAAAACAACATACTAGCAATGACAGCTCGACAACTCAAAAGTAACATTAAGTTGTTGATGCACAGAAAGCCACAGACAATGGGGATGTAGTTGGAATTGCCATATTTTCGATGCCCAAACACGTTAGCATTAGTTGACGGAATTCAAAATTGTGGATCCATGAGGTTTTTTACGCACTGGGCACAAGTCCACTAGGTGTCCCTAAACAGTATCTGGAGGTGACCTGCAACTCGCCATAGATCGATGCTTGGGCCTTTGATCAACAAACCATTGATTCCATTGGATTCATGGCGTGGGATTTTAGCTAGGGGGGGGACTCTCCCTCCTGTCCATTTCCTGGTGAGCTCCGTTGATGGTGGTTTCTGAAGCTAGGGTTTCGCTCAATAGGGGACAATGCAGTCATGCCAATGAGGGCCAAAGCTTGAAATCCATGGATGGTGGAGATGAGGTTGGCGTTGCCATATTTCCCATGCCCAAACATGATAGCAGGAGTTGAGGGAATTCAAAATTACGGCTCCGTGAGGTTTTTTGCGCATTGGGCACAAGTCCACCAGGTGTCCCTGAACGGTATCTGGAGGTGACCTGCAACTTGCCATAGATCGATGCTCAGTCCTTTGATCGATGAACCGTTGATTCCCTTGGATTCATGACGTGGGATTTTAGCTAGGGGGGGGACTCTCCCTCCTCTCCATTTCCAGGTGACCTCCATCTACAGTGGTTTCTAAAGCTAGGGTTTCACTCAATAGGGGACAATGCAGTCATGCCAACGAGGGCCAAAGCTGGAAAGCAATGGATGGTGGAGATGTGGTTGGTGTTGCCATATTTCCCATGGCCAAACACGCTAGCAGGAGTTAACGAAATTCAAAATTTCAGCTCTGTGAGGTTTCTTGCGCACCAGGCACAAGTCCAGCAGGTGTTCCTGAACGGTATCTAAAGGTGACCTACAACTTGCCATAGATCAATGCTCGGGCCTCTGATCGATGAACCATCAATTCTGTTGGATTCTAGCTAGGGGGTCCTCTCCGTCCCGTCCATTGCCCGGTGACCTTTGTTTATGGTGGTTTTTGAAGCTAGGGTTTCTCTTAGTAGGGGATAATGCAGTCAAGCCAACGAGGGCCAAATATGGAAAGCCATGGACGATGGGGATGCAGTTGGAGTTGCCATATTTCCCATGCCCAAACACACTAGCAGGAGTTGACAGAATTCAAAATTACGGCTCTGTGAGGTTTTTTGAGCACCAGGCACAAGTCCACCAAGTGTCCCTGAACGGTATCTGGAGGTGAACTGCAAATCGCCATAGATCGATGCTCGGGCCTCTGATAGATGAACTGTCGATTCTGTTGGATTCGTGACGTGGGATTTTAGCTAGGGGGGGGGATCTCCCTCCTATCCATTTCTCGGTGACCTCCGTCTACAGTGGTTTCTGAAGCTAGGGTTTCTCTCAGTAGGGGACAATGCAGTCACGCCAATAAGGGCCAAAGATGGACAATTCATTTCATGCCAACAAAGGCCAAACTTGGAAAACTCTATCCCTATTAGCTCGATAATTCAATAGGTGTCCCTGAAAGCCTGTAGGAGGTGGGATTCAACGTGCCATAGAATCATGAATGTTACTCGGATCGACAAACCGTTGGCTTCGTTGGATTCAGGACATCGAGATAGTGCTAGGGCGGCCCTTTAATCTGGTTCCATGGACAAGAGACCATTTGTTTTCTCAATTTTGGAAACTAGGGTTTTGCTCAGTAAGTGAATGTGAAATATTTGCACATGGCAGTCAAATTCGCATATTGCTCGACCGTGAAGGTGTGGCTAGAGTTCCCACATAACACATGCCTAAACAATCTTGCATGAACCACAGGAAGCCCCTTTTGATGCACGGTTTCCATTCTATGCCCCAGGTAGGGATTCAACAGGTGTCCCTGAAAGCTTGTAGGAGGTGGGATTAAATGTGCCATAGAATCATGACCATTTCTTGGATCGATGAACTGTTGACTCCATTTGATTCAGGACATCGAGATAGTTATAGGGTGGCCCTATAATCTAGTTCCATGGACAAGGGACCATTTTTTTGGTCAATTTTGGAAACTAGGGTTTTACTCAGTAAGTGAATGTCCAATTTCTGCACATAGGGGTCAAATTGGCATATTGCTCGACCGTGAAGGTGTGGCTAGTGTTCCCACATAATACATGCCTAAAACATCTTTCACGAACCATCGAAAGCCCTTTTTTATGCATGGTTTCCATTCTATGCCTCGGGTAGGGATTCAACATGTGTCCTTGAAATCCTATAGGAGGTGGGAGTCAATGTGCCATAGAATCATGAATGTTGCTCGGATCGACAAACCATCGGCTCCGTTGGATTCAGGACATTGAGATAGTGCTAAGGTGGCCCTCTAATGTGGTTCCATGGAGAAAATACCATTTTTTTGGTCAATTTTGGAAACTAGGGTTTTGCTCAGTAAGTGAATGTGAAATTTTTGCACATGGGGGTCAAATTCGCATATTGCTCAACTGTGAAGGTGTGGCTAGCGTACCCACATAGAACATGCCTAAACAAGCTTGCACAAACCACCAGAAGCCCTTTTTGATGCACAGTTTCCATTCTATGCCGTGGGTAGGGATTCAACAGGTGTCCCTGAAAGCCTGTAGGGGGTGGGATTAAAAGTGTCATAGAATCATGACCGTTGCTCGGATCGATGAACCGTTGGCTCCATTGGATTCATGACATTGAGATAGTGCTAGGGTGGCCCTCTAATATGGTTCCATGGACAAGGGACCATTTTTTGGGTCAATTTTGGAAACTAGGGTTTTGCTCAGTAAGTGAATGTCCAATTTTTGCACATAGGGGTCAAATTTGCATATTGCTTGATTGTGAAGGTGTGGCTAGCATTCCCACATAATAAATGCCTAAACAAGCTTGCATGAACCACCATAAGCCCTTTTTGATGCACGGTTTCCATTCTATGCCTCGGGTAGGGATTCAACAGGTGTCCCTGAAGCCCTGTAGGAGGTGGGATTCAACGTGCCATAGAATCATGACCGTTGCTCAGATCGAAAAAACGTCAGCTACATTGGATTCAAGACATCAAGATAGTGCCAGGGTGGCCCTCTAATGTGCTTCCATGGAGAAGAGACAATTTTTTTGGTAAGTTTTGGAAACTAGGGTTTTGCTCAGTAAGTGAATGTGAAATTTTTGCACATGGAGGTCAAATTCGCATATTGCTTGACCGTGAAGGTGTGGCTAGTGTTCCCACATAACGCATGCCTAAACACACTTGCAAGACCAACCAAAAGCCCTTTTTTATGCACGGTTTCCATTCTATGCCCTGAGTAGGGATTCAACAGGTGTCCCTGAAAGCCTGTAGGAGGTGGGATTCAACGTGCCATAGAATCATGACCATTGCTCGGATAAAAAAACGTCAGCTCTGTTGGATTTAGGACATAGAGATAGTGCTAGGGTGGCCCTCTAATCTGGTTCCATGGACAAGGGATCATTTTTTCGGTCAATTTTGGAAACTAGGGTTTTTCTTAGTAAGTGAATGTCCAATTTCTGCACATATGGGTCGGCTTTGCAAATTCCTTAATCATGAACTTATGGCTAGCATTCCCACATGGAACCTTTCTAAAAATGCTTGCATGACCCACTAAAATCCCTTTTTCATGCACGGTTTCCACTCTGTGCCCCGGTTAGGGATTCAACGGGTGTCCCTAAAAGCCTGTAGGAGGTGGGATTCAACGTTCCATAGATTGATGACCATTGCTCGGATCAATGAAATTTTGGCTCTATTGGATTCAGTACATCGGGATAGTTCTAGAGTGGCCCTCTACTTTGGGTCCATGGACAAGGGATCATCTTTTTTTGTCAATTTTGGAAACTAGGGTTTTGCTCAGTAAGTGAATGTGAAATTTTCGCACATAAAGGTTAGCTTGAAGGAGATTTCCACTCATCCAAGAGATGTGAGCATTTGTACGATGAAATGCAGGAGAAGACAATGGCATTACGTCAGTAACCATGTAATGGAACATGTTTATGTTTAGAAACAAGTGGCCATTCTATTATTCCATTATTACAAAATATATATATCTTCACGCTACGAATGCTTCGAATAATACTCCATAAACATGAATTTATACAACAAGATTCACAATAGTACTTCTCTAATCAATTTAAACTATAATAAAATCACACATAACTTTCATCTCTTTCAAAGTTGTTACTCGAGGCCATTCCTCAAATGCCATGTACATTAACAAAATGATAAAATAGTGTGTAGGACATATATAATGTGCAGGATATAGTCATAACCATTATTTTGAATCAACCTTATAATACTCGGATACTTTTAGGTTTGATGTGTATCCCATGTATTCGTTAGATAAAAAAAAAACACGCCAAACAATAATATTATTTATGTATACCACACTGGTGCATCGCTTAAGTGTGTCAACTTCGTGCATACTTTAAATGATTATTAGGTTGTTATGTGGGTAAGGTGATTTTGTATTCCACCAAGTTGGATCAGTTGCTTAGCTGTGCTGGGTGGTTATGCGTATTAGGTATGTTCCATCTTTGTGAATAAAATTTGACATTGTTAATATAACATTGTATATGCAATTGGATCATGGTAAAAAACAATTAAAATGTACAATTTTGTCATTACGTAATATTGTAATTGTGCATTGTTCTCAAATTTATAACTGATATCTCCATGCAATCATAAAATCTATAAAAAATTCAGAACATTACACATAGAAACATTCTTCGCCACATGTGTATAATCACACTTAAAAGACTAAACCTTGAATATCTCAAGAGCCTTGATATGAAATATTTTTTATATCATGAAAGTTATAATACAAAAATAGAAGGCCTATCTATGGCCTGTCAATGTACATGTATCAAAAACATATTTGATGTACATGTCCAAAGAAAAGTACATTTGTCCTGGACCGTGCCCCTATACTCTAACTCCGGATTGTACATAAAAATACATATTTGTTTTTCCCGGACCCTGATGCTTTTTAGCTCTGTCTACAACCACTGTGCATCTCTGGCGAATACAAAACAATGACAATATTTCTTGATCAGGTAATTGAACTAGTGCTGTCCATCAATAACAAAGTTTGAAAATTTAAAATATGAATCAATTGTAAATAAAACAAAGACTCACTGTATCTGTCAGGGGTATAGGTGCATCTGGTGTCAAGGGTATAGGTGCCTCTACTGTCCTCCACCTTGTAGAGAGCCTCTATGCCATGCTTCTCTGCGAATAAAAAAAAATGTCAATTATCTCAAGAATTATCAACATACATGAATGAGAAAGTACTAATCAATTATGTAAAAAATGAACATCTCACTGAAAAAACCTTTCTAGGGGATTACGCTGGGACTCTTCAGTAGTAAGAGGAGCCGTAGGTTGAACATGAACCTCAGTTGTGTGCACTAATGGACCAGGGTGTGGCTACATTCACCAAATGATTAAATAGTTAGACATTGTGCATGTCCATAAACAATACAAATGAAATGTACAATTACAAATATTCAAGTAGATGTACCTCACTGTGACTTATCCCTATTGTAGATGCGGCATTGATCGCGGCATCAACAATCCCACTAAGGTCTGGCATGGATGACTCTACATCCTGATGCTGTAAACATGCGAAAATAACATTAAGAAAAACCACTTGTGAAGTGAATTCATAGCAAACCAACAACTACCATTGGAAGTGTGTACATTACCATGGGATGAGTAGGTTGATCCTCATGCACACCCGCTCTATTCAAGGAAGAGGGTTGTCTGGTGTAAACAACCCCCTTATTTATGTTTGGACGACGGGGAGATCCAAACCAAAGCGACGGTGAGAGATCTGCGATGACGTCTGCATTCATAAAGTGTTACCATAGTTAGACATGGATTTGAATGGATGGAATAATATGTACTGAAAAAATAACAAGTTGTAATATACTTACCCCTTCCTGGGACATATTTCCACCATGGGAGTGACAGCTTCCATCAATTTCTTGCCCCTCTTTAGATGCTAATAACATCTGCAAGTTTAAAAATTATAAACATTAGCGATCTATAAAGGAGTGTACAGTAAGAAATTTAAATAATTCGAACAAGATTCAGTCATAACCCATGTACTTACATTCTTCAAGTAATCATAAATTCTACCTTGGACTATGTCGTTGATATCAACGTCTCCAGCATCACGTTCTAAGTGGGGTTCCTGCAACTTCAAAAATTGTAAATATTAGACAATTTAATAAATTAATCAAGACTAACACATGCATTAACAAAATTATATGTAATAACAAAATGACAAGTGTTTAAATATTACCTCAATGGTGGTTCATTGGACCTTGGATACAACCACACCGGGTGCAGTACCACCCTCGTGAGAGGAATCAATCTCATGCAAGAGTAAATATTGCATATATTACGAATCTTTTAATGTGTTACATATAGTATGGAAAAATTAAAAATTGAACAATAACAGAGTTTTAAAACAATGTCCTTACCTGACCACCAGTCATTGTAGTGGTACCATGTCTTGGTCTAGGACCATAACAGTGTCCCCCACATGATGTGTAGATGTGTGGATCGCTCTAAGCCACATGGGATGTCGGTCTATCCCCACTAATAAATGTCCCTCCACCACCAGAAGCTGGTGGTTGTACACCAGCAGAGGAAGAGGGTGCTCTTTGGTCAATAGTGGTCGTGTGTCGAGAGACCATCTCAGCTAGAGTAAAAAATTCCTTCTGTATCTGGGAAACCATGTCATGTGCAGGAGGGATGTATGCCCTTGGTAGCTGGGCACGGGGTGCATGGATCTGTGGATTGGCATCTCTATGCCTAACATGGGGTCGGTGTTGGGTCATCCCCCTACCAACTCCCTGGAAGCCCAACATGTCAAAATAGTTGACATGTTTCCCCATCACAAACTCTGCATACAATTTTCGGAGGAAGTACATCGGTACTTCCCTATTGTTATGAGGGGGAATGTCAAAAAACATGTACCACATATCCATCCAATTGTCTCTGATGGGTGGAAAGGTGCACCACTCAATAGAAATATGTGGCCTATTGATCTCCGGAATGTCACCCGTCCCAGGCAGTCTAAACAATGAATAGATGTGTTGTTTTGTTATTTTGAGCTTTTTTACCTCGTTGTAACTTAACCCATCAGCATATTGTTGTCTTTTCCTCTCCCTGTAAGATGCGATGCTATACAAAGCATCATTCAATCTTGCGATCGTATCAACAATAGACAACAAAAAATCTGACAAGGAGCGTTAGAGCTCATCTCCACCCCTCCAAGCAGAACCAATCTCTCTTAAGTGGGCAATAAACCTCAGTATCTCCACATTGTTATCCATAGTAGCCATTGCAATCATAAATACAAATAAAATATCATTAGAAATATAAACACATGATATAATGACATATCTAAGCACTGAAAACTGTATAACTAATGACATATAAACTAAATCTATCATGTAAATTTAAAAATTGATCTTGAATTTTACAGTAAAGAATAAACATTTAACATTTTTTCATTTCATATTTATGTCCAAAATTCAAGTATTAATTCCAATTTTTAAGTACATGCATGTGTACATAAAGTGTCTTGAGTGTATATGTTTATTATGAAGCTCCTCTAGCTTATTTTAAGGCTTGTATTATGAAGTTTCATCGAAATTGTGAGGTGCTGATTATTGCCTTTGCAGGACCAGCTCCCAGATTGTGCGTAGAGACAACAACTAGACCCTAGAATAGGCGGCATAATGTGTTGTTGATGAATGAAATCCCAGTATAGGCAACGGTTTTGTTAGATATGTAATTATTTGTTGTAGTGTGATGTTTTTTGGACTCCAAAGTCTATTTAGTAGATCTTTATGGATTTTATGGTTGCAAGGGTTCCACTGGATTATATCATGTATGATAGTATGTGATTGGCATATTTAATCAAATACATCAACCTACCTATGTATCTTCACGTTCATAGAGTCTATTGTTGAACTTTGTTGTCTTGACCTTAACCAAAAAGTACCCTTCGTTGAAGACGAAATATTTGTTAAAAGCATGGGAAGCTTCTATACCTTATTTTAACACTTGGATTGGGAAGTTTCATCAAAACTATAAGGTGTTTATTGATGTTCTTGGAAGAGAAAATTCGTTATTTCGGATAGAGGCAAGGGATTTACCATGTTTTTTTTATGTATTTTACGGGAATATATGAATTCTACTTGATTTTTTTTTAGTTGTATGCAAGATTGCAACATAATTGACAAACTTTACATATTTGTTAATTTTGGTTTGGATTCACAATAGTGAAGTTCGTTTGTTTTATATGAGTTAATTGGGGTTTTGGTTTACATTGGGCATGTAAATTACTTATGCAAACTTGCAATGTGCTTGACAAACTTTGCATATTTGTGGATTTCGGTATGGATTCACAAGGATCCTTGTGAATATGCATATGGAAATAGTGAAATTCATTTGTTTTTTGAGTTACTTGGGGTTTTGGTTTCCATTGGGCATGGGAATTTTGGTAAATAATCAAAATTATTTAATTTTTATCATTAAATTTGGGAATTGGTTTCAATTTGCCAATTACATTTGGGTTCTTGTTTCCATTGGGAAATTCCATTGGGGTTTTTGTTTCAATTGGCCATAATTTAATTTAATTTGGTTTAATTTTTCAGTCTAGGGAAAATAAATTGATGAACAAAGAGAAAAAACATGAAAAGAAATGAAGAAAATACCTCACAAATAGGAGGTTTATTCAAAGGTGGAGATGGAGGGCTTTGGCACACCCAAAAATGCATTCACCTAGTCTATATTTGCTCTAACGTTGTCCAATAGCCGCGCGATGAGGAGAAAAAGACGTCCTCGGTCCATTTAAAAAAAAACAGGCTTTCCAAATCGCGCGTCCATTTTAGTGAACAAAATCGCATGTGCAATTTTGTTCACTAAAACGGAGGCACGATTTGATTAAATAAAATGGAGGCATGATTTGTTTTACTATCCTAATTGGCATGCCTATTGGAAGCCTTGGGACTAGGCTTGGCAGGTTCAGGATTGCTTTGGATGATTTCTTTTTTTTTGGATTAAGAGTGATTGACTTCACTCCACCATTGCATCTAAAAGGTCCCTCAACTTCTTGCACACACCCTTAAGATTTAAATAAGCTTCAGTGAATAAACAGTAATAATATGTTTTTTGTTTTTTCACATCAGTTTTTTTTTGTTTATTAAATAGTGTTTTTTTGTGCTTATAACAATCTGGTAAGAATAATGGATATACAAGTATAAATTTTAGTTTTTGTTTGGCAGCGAACTATCTTCATAAAACTAAGTGGTTAGTTGTGCCCATAGGAATTAATGGGCCACTTTACTTGTGGCTGTGCTAGTTATAACACTCCTAATCACCATGATATTATTAGTTATTAGCATGTGTTGAATAAGAATATAGATTTATTTTAATTTAAAAATTTACCTAGTATAAGTACTTTTTATTTTTTATTTTATTTATTTTATTACTAGCATCATCCATTTTAAACCTGGATCTATCAAGCACCCAGAGGGATAAATTTTTTTGGGGTGTACATTTTTTTACCATTTGGATCTCTCTCGGTACTTGATAGATCTGGGTTTAAAATGGATCTTATTAGAGTTAATGTTTATCTTATTTTGAGATATTGACAGCTCACAGATTCTATATGCTAGTTTGATGTATGATTGAGATATTATCTCAGCTTCTATCAATCATATTTAGCATCTGTTAATCATCTCTAGACTCTATATATTGGAGTCTCCATGTATTGTAAAATATAGTTTAATATAATAGATTTTAGTTTGTGTGCATAATGTCTCCTTTCTCATTTCTAAGTTGGTATCAGAGCTAGGCTGAGCATTACTCCTGTGAAGGAGTGCTCAAGACTATGTGAGAGAGGAACATTGTTGTGTTTTCTATTTGATTGTGGATCTGCCCAGGATTGAAGTCCGTTCCATTTGAGGAACCGCTACGAATTCCATCCGCGTGAGAGGGGCTCCACCTTCCCGCGTTGAATGTTGCATTATGATTGGATATTGTTAGAGAATTGATGTCGTCACTGTCATAAGGGGCCATAATTGTTAAGTGCACAAAACGAGACTTTTGTTTGGCATCGCTATCTGGTCGAATTGGAGAGAGTCGAGTCGAATTGTGAAGAGTGAGGAAAATTGCCTGTGCGCTACGTGAAAGAATATATGGCTTCCCAAATCACTGGAGAAGTGTTGTAGGAACTGGATGCCAACACGCCGAAGGAAAGAACGTTGCCTAGCCTCCATTTTTTTGAGATCATTTCCCGTTCGTTGTGATCACTGAAGGGTGATCTAAATGCTAAGTAGCTTCCAGAGACACTACCTCTCTATTGCTGCCTGCATTGCTTTGATAATCCCTACCGTAGCTGTGTGAAGAAGCCACAAATGACTCCATGAGGAAGTTTTCCAAGATTTTCAGCACCGTTGAGAAATTGTCTGCTTGTTTACAAGATTTTCATCACCGTCGAGAAATTGTGTGCTTTTTCACAAGATTTTCAGCACTGTCGAGAAATTGTTTGCTTGTTTACAGTAATCGCTACCCTGGAGATTTTTCTTTTCTTTTCTATCCACGATTCTTGGCATCTGGAAATTTTTTTTCTCTCCTCTCCATGTTGGCCGATGATGTCTCTGAACAGAGTGCCACCACTCTTTTTGTCTGCAGCCTGAGCGTCGACAACGCCTTTTTCAAAATGGAGATGAGTGCCTACGACTCCTTCTCCTGAATACCTATATGCGCTGGCAGTCGATTTGTCCCTCACCAGTAGACATCAAGCATCGAGCTGTTCGGCTTGATTTGAAAGTGAAGAGTTGCTCTAAGTCTTGGGTTTCCATGGCTAAGGAGTCGGCAAGAGAAGGAAAGATTGTGGAGAAAATTGGAGCCATTTCTTTGAGCCTGGAAGAGGCTATAGCAGCCACTATCATAAACTGGATTTTGAAGTGTTTCCAGTGTTAAAATTGAGGTGCTTATTAAGTGAAGGAGCGATGATCCCAATGATATACGTGCTGTGAATTTTCTAAAGGAACGCCAGAGTGGATACTCTCTTCGTCTATGTGCACAATTTGGGATCTATGCGAATATATGGTCAACGATCACGTCATTAGCAGCTGTGTGGTGAATCTTGGGTTTACGACTATTGGTGTTAGCACCTGTTGGAGCCGACGAATGGGAGAGAAGCCATATGTGGGTTTATTTGCATAATTATGGCCACATGAGGGTAAGATTTCACAAGTGTGGTTATAGATATATATATTTGAAGGTTTGAGTAGTAGTGTGGATTCCTCTAATAGTGTGTAAAAGGTTATCTTTGTCTTGGTCAATAATGAAACGATGAAAATGGGTTTTGTAGTTACAATAATTTTTTGTACCTTGTTAAAATGTTGTAAGAGGTGCATATTAGTTGTACCCGACACCCCATAAGATTTATTTTGGTCCAAGTTGTAAATCTTAGCCATTGGCAAGCTGATTTCCCTGGTTTGTTGTAAGACCTGTTCGGATGTTCAGGAATAGATGTTGTGGTGTGTAATCGCGCTGTTTTTTCCCTCTTATACATAGAGTGGATGTGGATCAAGCTCTAGCTTGATGTGAAGGGAAAGTTGAGAAGAAATATTCTCAGAGTATGAAGGACCAGTTATGCTTGACATTGATGAACCATGTAGCTACTGAGGACCCATGTACTTAGGTAGATGGTCATATTTTTATATGGATGCCAACAAAAAGGTACCAAAGAATTTCAAAGTGATGAAAGCCTCATGAAGATCAAGCCTACTCTACAAATAAATTCGAGATAAACATTAAGGGAGGATATTAGAGTTAATGTTTATCTTGTTGTGAGCTGTTGATAGCTCAGATATTCTATCCTAGTTTGGTGTATGGTTGAGATATTATCTCAAGCTCTATCAGCCATATTTAGCATCTGCTAGTCATATCTCGACTCAATATATCGAAGTCTCCATGTATTGTAAAACATAGTTTAATATAATAGATTTTAGTTTGTGTGCATAATGTAACCTCTCTCATTTCTAAGTGATCTATGCTAATTTATTTATTTTTATTTAAGTCGATATGTAATTTATATTTTTTTTACTTTTTTTTTAATTAGTTTTATTTATGTCGCCTAGCATAACATGACAGGATATCCTCATACTCATAATTACATAGTATAAGTAATTTTAATTTTTAATTTTTTATATTATTATTATTTATTTATGTTACATCTTTCTTACCAAAGAATTCATCATAGGTAGAAGCTCTAGTCAAAACAATTTATCATAACTAAAAGTTTTAGTGCAAACAATCTTGATATAAAAGCACTAAATCTTGGTTAAGTTATTAAATAAAGAATTGAAGATGATGTGAAAAATATTTATAATTATACTGAAGGTGTTATTTAAGGGACGGTTCTACTCAAGCTTTCGTCATCTGTCAATAGCTAATGAGGAGCCGCCCCCTGTATTTATTAAATTAAAAAAATAAATTTGTAGTGTATATTTATTTGTTCACATTTGGCAAGGTTGCGTATATATAGAGACTTTATCAGTAAAATATTTGAATGAAGGGAACTTTTATAGAATGGTACCACGCACATTACAACCAATATGTCCAACTCATACTGTCAAGATCGAAGCATGTGATGATGATAAAAATGTTACAACTTTATCTCACTAATTCATCCCACTAGAAATTTTCTTCCATAGACAAACGCATGCCACAGTCACAGGGTTGAAATTAGACTGTAAACAGTGGAGCCTGCGATTATGATACTAAGGTTATATGTAACAATTGTGCTCCTCCTATGTTAAATATCCCCAACGTAGATGTCGTCGCCATAAAACTGCATGAGACCTTTACTTTCGGCTCTACCACAAGCTACGAATGGAGATTGTCTCATCTCGAGAAAATCCTAAAACTCACTGATGAGAACCAGACTCAAATTCCAGAAGCTCTACATCAGGAAATGGGAAAACCCCCTTTGATTCATTCATTTCAAAGGTATTTTCTTAACAATCTTCTTATTCAGAGGTATTCTTTTAACAAGATTTTTCTGGTTACTATTGAGGTAATACACAAGCATAATTTAATTTGGTCTGAGTTATGAATGGAGTATTTATCATGTCCAAGTATCCAAGGAGTTACATCTAATTATTTTCAGTCATTGGGATGCGATGAGATTCTTGTTTCAGGAAGAAATTTCAAAATTTTAAATTAAAATGGTTGTAGTGGACTCAACCTTCATGTTCCGCCACTTCCTTCACTGCCACCCTTCTCATCACCTCCTTCATGGCCATCCTTTTCATATCCACCTTTCTCAACACCGTAATTCTTGGACTTCTTAAAGCTGAAACTCAACATTTTTTCTATCTCCTCTAGCTTTGACATTATGCTCGATTCCATTTGAGTCGAAATGAACCTTGACAAGTCTTGATTTACGATATTGTCCTTCAATAGTTTAGACTGATTGAACTCAAATGAGAGGGAGATGATGTTGAAGGAGTTCAGATAGGTCATCTTAATGCCGAAGAACACGGACTCGACATCGTTGAGAATCCTGACGTCGACATTGATGATTTTGGCTTGTGTGAGCTTGAAGCTACGTCGGAACCAGAGGACCTCCATCAGCTGCAGGACGATGATCCTCATCCTGGGTTTCAAGTCCATCAACCAAAATAAAAGCCATCGAGCATCGGAAGAAATCCAAGTCGGGCATTTGAAATCCCCTTGTAGATATTATTATACATCACCATAATATTCGTTCCCTGGAACGATAGGTAGTCAACCATTAGCATGAACAACATGATGCTGCAAGACCAAATGTCATCCTTGGTATCGTTGTAACCATTCTTGGAAATGATCTCGGTGTGATAAAGGTCGGCATGTTGCATGTCATGTGGAGAAGTTCGAACTGCATCGGCAATGCGGTGAGGCTGAAGTTGACGAACTTCCAGTTCCTGTTTTCTTCTAATAGAAAGTCCTCGAGATTTAGGTTTCGGTGGTACATGCCTTGGATGTGGAGAAAATCCATCGCTCTTATCAACTGTTGAAAGTACTTGATCACCTCCTCCTCCTTCAATCAATAGTTTTCGACAACTTGATTGAAGAGCTCACCACTTTTAACGTAATCCATGATGAAGTAAATATTGGTCTTTCTCTCCATGAATTTGTAGAGTCGAATGATGTTGGGGTGCTGGACCAATCTCATAATTGATATTTCTCCTTTAATTTTCTCTATCATACCGTACTTGAGGATTTTTTCTATGTCCATGACCTTAACATCGATGATCTAGCATGTCTCTAGGTTTCTTGCTTAGTAGACCTTGGCGAATTAGCCTTTACCTAGCAAGCGCCTTACTTCATACCTACCCATCAAAATATTGGGTGTGATATTAATCTCTAATCAAGAGAGAAAAAAATCACAAATAGTCTTCCATGAATTGGATATGTGTCATTTCTAAGGCAAGACATTGCATGGACTCCATTCCAAGTGTCGTCACTGTGTTTGTTGATCTTTTGCTTCTGATATTTGCAAGTGATATCTACTAGATATCCTTGAATGACATCCTGGACATCTTACAACCTTGTTTATATATAGAAAACACTCTGTGTGTTTGTGAATATACCCAGAGAAGATAATTGAAGAAGCCATTTTTTTCTTAGCGCATGGGTGATAGTCGCCTATTTTATAATTAGCGATGATAATTCATGTGCCGTGTAGGAAAATTAAAATAATATTTTAGGTCATTTCCACATCCAAATGATGGAAATTGACACCTTTTTGTTCCCTATGTGATGCCACATGTGTAACGTCCCCATACCCCATAATGTAGATAGATTAAATTTTTTACTTCAGAACCCTTGTTCTGCTTTGAAACACAGAGAATGGACATTAACACACACTTCAACTTGTATTTTCAGGCTAATAAACCACTGTAAAATTTGTTCTTCCCTTGACAAATCACTTCTATGACTAGAAACACCTTTTCCGCATTGAACCTGTCCTTTCCGCAATTTTCCTTCTGCCTTGTGCCTTTATCCTTTTTGACCTTGGACTTGAGAGTCATAAAATCAAAGGCTCAATGAAGTGAATTATCAACCTTCCACCTTCCAAATTACGCACTTCCACTTTCTGCCCTTCCGACCTGGGAAGTCAGAAATCAGACACATAATGGGTGATGGAAACACTCAACGACTCTTCTGCCTTCCTCACTTCCGCTTTAACTTTCTGACCTTAGAAATCAGAAGTTCGAAACATATTGTGTGACGAAAATACTTAACGGCTCTTCCACCTTCTTCCTTCTACACTTCCTCTTTCCACCTTTCTGACCTTAGAAATAGAAAATCAAAAACATAATGTGCGACATAAATACTCAATGCCTCTTCTGCCTTTCGCACTTTTTCTTTGCGCCTTTTTGACCTCAAAAATCAAGAAATTAGAAACATAATGTGCGATGAAGATAATCAATGGCTCTTTCACCTTTCGCCTTCTACCTTCTGCACTTCTGCTTTCCGCGCTTCCGACCTCGGAAATTGGAAATTAGAAACATAATGTGCGGCAGAAATACTCAACGGCTCTTCTCCCTTTTGCCTTTCGCACTTCCTCTTTCTGTCTTTCCGACCTTGGAAATTGGAAATCAGAAAAATAACCAACGATGTAATCCTTTATCTAGTTTTCTGCTTTCGACTTCCACTTTCCTCCTTTTCACTGCGGAACTCATAAATTGGGAAGACACCTTTTGACCTTAACCTTTTCTACACTTTCGACTTCTGCTTTCTGACCTCAGACTTCGAAAATCGGAAAGTTATATTTTTTCCTTAGAAATTTTCTGCGCTTCCGACTTTCGCTTTCCAACCTTGAACTTCGGAAATCAGAAAACACACATTCTGCCTTGTTTTCAACTGCCCTTTCCACCTTCCGCCTTCCACAGGTAGATCCCGCAGTGCGAAAACACAACAATTATTCCTTGTTCAATTTTCCCTTTTCCGATTTCCTCCTTCCTCCTCCCTCAGGAGGATTCCAAGGGGAGGAAACCCTAAGTCAGCTTCCTCTTGACTTTTTAACAAGAATCTAGCCTCCATGAACTTAGGAAAATGCATTGAAAAAACACAAGACATATACAGAAGTAAAATGCAGGAAAATATAAGAGAAGTAAAATTCTACTTAACCATCAATAAGAATTCAACATGATCCTAATAACTCATAAGCAATTACAATGCACAACAAGAATAACATAGAATACTTATCTTGAAGATAAATGTTGTCCCGCAACTAGCTATGTCGTTGCAACGTTCCACCCAACCATAGGTCAGTGTGTTCATTAATCTCTCAACACACTGCCACCCCCAAGCCGGACATGATTTCCACAAGGAACTAGGGAACAACAGGCTCACACATATCCAACACACATCAAAACATAGTCAAACCAACCTACAATTGGGTTTCTCAGACTATTTAGCCAAGGATTACACACAAGGCCAAATACACTGCCAGACACAGCCAACCCAACCTACAGTTGGGTTTCTTAGGCTACTAAGGTAATGGAAAGGTAGAATTGCTATCTAGTGAGATCAACCATAGAGCTATGGACACCTACACTATATCTATCCATCTTGGCACTTCACAATACCTACACACACAACAAAAGGAAGTATTCCCTCCACTTATACATAGTTCCCTTAGGCCATACCTTCCCTTTTAGTGCTCTTCAGGGTGTGCATTAAAGGATTTCCCAACCCCTATTGATATGTCTGTGATGTCCTCTCTTCACTAGGGTTATCAGCTAATTTTGGGCCTCTTCTATTCCTAAGTCTTTCAGACCAAAATAGGGATGCACATCACAACAATCCACAAGGAAAAAATAGCCACACAAGTTCCACTCTGTAACATAGAGAAAACAGGGTCTCATACCACAATGTCACTCATGAAAACACTACAGAACCACACTTTCGTGACTCAGGATGGTCGAACCACCACACTACGTGTCTCCAGGGAAATCAGGAAACTACGGAGGGAAACACTCTCATAAAATAAAGAGATCTCCATTGCCCAATCACTCAACAAAAACATAGCGGAACCCTTCTTCCGTGAATTAGGATAGTGAACCACTGCCAACGCGCATGAAAAAACTGATCAGAATGATCGAATGGTAGAATGGTTGGAAATAATGAACAAACTCGATGCTCTGGAACAACAAAACTTGCCCCCCCCCCCAAAATGAGGAAAGATGGACTGGCACACATCACATGCTTCCTTGTGTCAAAAGAAAGATCATGGCTTTCGAGACTGCCGACTTGTAGGATTTATCAGACAAGCTATCAGACCGTCATGCCTTGCTCTACTGAAGGCATTAACTTCCTCAACCTTGATTACCCATACACAAAACACCAGATCAATGGCAGGGCCTTGGCCTTGAGCTCCATGCCATGATCTCAATAATATATACATCATGTACAATTCCATACCATGGGGTCAAAACCAGGGCACACATTCCCCTCCCCCTTGGTTTCAAAACCGGGGTATTACATTCTCATCCCCCTTACAACAACATTGTCCTCGGTGCTTTACAAAATTGACCAAAAATTCTACACTGGCACTACCTCAGTGCTCTGCAAAATTGAATAAAAATGTATGTGCCAATCACATGGAATCGTCCAGCTCCCACGTAGCCTCCTTAGGACCGTAGTGATCCCACTACACCTTCACCTGTTCAACGGATCGATTCCGGAGCACTGTGACCTTCATGTTGAGGATGCAAAATGGATTGGTTTGGAACTCTCCCTCAGGTTCCATTGATATCACATCCTAATCAATCACATGGTTAGGTTCATGCACATATTTCTTAAGCAAAGAAACATGAAAAACATTATGAGCTCTAGTTCTAGCAGGAAATGCAAGTCTATATGCAACTAAACCTATTCTTTCAAGCACTTCAAATGGCCCATAATATCTAGGTGACATCTTGACACAACTTCCAAGATTCAAGGAACTCTTCCTTGACCTCACTCTAAGGTAAACATGATCCCCAAGACTGAACTCGTTGTGCACTCTATGCTTATTTGCATATATTTTCTCTATGTCTTGGGATGCTTTTAGATTCTGCTTGATATTTGCATGCTCCTGCTCCATTTCCCTAAGCAATTATGGACCAAGAATAATCATGTTTACAGGATTATCCCATGTCACAGGTGTCCTACACCGTCTTCCATACAAGGCTTCATAAGGCCTCATCCCCAAGGATGCTTGTTGTCCATTATTATAGGAAAATTCTACCAAGAGTAAATAATACTCCCACTTGGATGGTTTATCCATCACATACATGTGGAGCATGTCTTCCAGCATTTGATTCACTCTCTCCCTCTCTCTCTCTCTATCTCTATTCATCAGTCTGAGGATGGTAGGAAATGATGAAGTTCAACTTGGTACCCAAATTTGCAAACAGACCCTTCCAAAAATTGGAAGTGAACTTAGGGTCCCTGTTAGAAACTATTGCCTTAGGAAATCCATGCAATCTGAAAATATCCTTCATGAAGATTTTTGCAATGGAATCAGTATTATATGTGGACTTGACCAATATAAAATGTGTTTCCTTTGTTAACTTGTCCACCACAACCATGATGGAATCATGTTGTCTCCAAGTCATTGGCAATCCTGTAATAAAATCCATGGAAACAACTTCCCATTTCCATTTTGGAACTGGTAAAGGTTGTAACAAACCTGTTGGGTGTTGATGCTCAACCTTCACCTGCTGACATTTCATGCACTTTGAAATATACTCAAAAATGTCTTTCTTCATTCCTGGCCAAAAAAATTGCTTTTCGGCTGTAGTAATCGTCTTTTGATATCCTGGGTGGCTAGAATATGGAGCTTGATGGATCTCATCCATAACAATTCTCCTTGAATCTGCTACATTTGGAATATAATTTTTTTTTTTTAAAGTAAGAAGTCCATATTCTTCCAATTCATATCCCTGATACCTCTTCTCAATACTTTGCTGCTGCAATTTGTCCTTTATCTGCACATACATCACATCTTCAGCAATGTGATTAATAATCTGTTGTCTCAAATCTGATTGAAAAATACTAAGAGATGCCACATGCATTTCTTGCACCTTCCTGCTGAGTGCATCAACCACTTTATTTTCCTTTCCTTTTATGTGTTTGATTTCGAAATAAAACTCACACAAAAAATCCAGCCATCTAGCTTGCCTAGCATTCAACGTTTCCTGATCAAACAAATATTTCAAACCACAATGCTCTATCCTTAGCTCAGATTTTCTACCCAATAAGCAATGCCTCAACATATTGAGAGCATGTACTATGGCTGCAAGTTCTAAATCATGAGTGGCATAGTTCTTCTCATGATCCTTCAACTTTTTTGAGTCATAGCATACCACATGGTTGTCTTGCATAATAAATCCTCCAAGTCCTTGACAACATGCATCACTACACACCACAAAATATTTTTCTGGGTCTGCAATCTTTAAGACTGGTGCACTTGTGAGAAGATTCTTCAATTGCTAGAATCTTTCTTGACACCGTGGTGTCAATTCGAACTTTATTCTCTTCTTTTGCAAATAAGTGATTGAATGTGCAACCTTGGAGAATCCTTCAATCAATCTCTTGTAATATCCTGCAAGTTCGATAAAAGGTCTCGCATCTGTCACATTTGTTGGAGTAGGCAATTCATAATGGCTTCAATCTTTTTAGGGTCTATAGATATGCCCTCATTTGAGGTAATGTGACCCAAATAATGAATTCTATCTTTATAGAATTCACACTTTATCAACTTGGCATACAACTTATGCTCCCTTACAAATTTCCATACTAATCTCAGATGTTCTTCATGTTTTTCCTCATTCTTAGAATAAATAAGAATGTCATCAAGGAAAACAAGAACAAACTTGTCCAAGTACCCATTGAAGACATTATTCATAAGGCACATAAATGTAGTTGGTGCATTTGTGAGACCAAATGGTACCACAACAAAATCATAATGTCCATACCTTGTTCTGAAGGATGTCTTATGAATATCTTCATCCTTGATTCTTAACTGATGGTAACCAGAGCTTAAATCAATATTGGAAAATACCTTTTCTCCTCTCATTTGATCAAAGAGGTCATCAATCCTAGGAAAAGGGTATTTATTCTTCACAGTGACTTTGTTCAGTTATCTGTAATCAATACACAACCTGAGTAAACCATCTTTCTTTTTCACAAACAACACTGGTTCTCGCTAAGGGGACACACTTGACATGATGTACTTCTTTTACAACAATTCTTGTAGTTTCATCTTCAACTCTAAAAATTCTGGTGTACTCATCCTGTAGGGTGTCTTAGACAATGGTGGTACTCCTCGCACAAGTTAAATTGTAAAATCAATGTCCCTCTTTGGAGGAAGCCCTGAAATTTCATCAGGAAAAATATCCCTGAATTCATGCAACACATGAAATTCCTCCAACCTAGGAGTTTCATTCTTTGCTGCATCCAACACATGAGCTACATACAATTTGCAATATTTCCTATAGAACTTATTCAGTTGCATGGCTGAAATATGCCTAACAAAAATCAGCTTTGGAATGCCTCTTACAACCCTTAAGCTGCCTTCTTTATCTATGCACTCAAAAGTCTTAGTGTAATAATCAAGCTTCACTTTATGTGCTTCCAACCAATCCATTCCAATGAGAACATCATAGGAACTAAGTGGTAGAACATTCATATCTACAAAAGTGACTAGCCCATTCATAACCAATGGACATTTTTCTACCACTTCACTGAAATTTCTCTTAGTCCCAGTGGCTAGCTGAACTAGCCATGATTTTCTATGCTTTAACTTCTTAAAAGCACAAATCTCAACTACTCTAGGAGTAATAGAAATGTGAGTAGATATAGGGTCAATCAAAATAGAAACATATTGCTTAGAAATATTACCTGCAACTTCAACCATATTTGACTGATGATCTTCCTGGAGGTCCTCTAGTGCTGCATAAATCCTAGGGTCAATCCTTTCCACTTGAACCGCTATTTCAGCTTCTTGAATTTTGTGATTTTTCCTCACATACTCATTCTCAAGTGGACAATTCCTATGAAAATGGGGTCCTCCACATCTCCAACATTGGAGAGGTTCTCTGATCTCTTATGGATTTCTTGGCTTCCCCCCCACCACTTTAGTTGGCTGGTTCATAGCTTGTGATGGCTTCTTTTGCTGATTTCAGAAGTGAGAAGGTGTGAAACCTTTCTTCCTTTGGTCATACTTCTCATTATTTTTGTCCCTCCATGCCTCACGGGAGTCAGGCTTGCCTTTGATTTTCTCATAGCAATACTTAGGTTTCCTTATTTGTTCTTCCAGAGTTCTAGGATCATAAAACTCAATTCTGTTTTTGTAGGCTTGAGGTATCCAGGCTCAGAAAACATTGTATTTTCATTTTGTCATCCCCGATATACCTGAAATAAATTAATAGTTTCAAGAAATTATTTACATACTCTTCCATGGTCTGCTGCCCCAATCTGAGCTCATAGAATTCTTTAATCTTATCATCATAGTACCTATCAGAGATGTACTTCTGCTTGAAAATATTCTGGAACCGCTTCCACACAATCTTCCTTTCCCTGATCTTCTTCACTTTTCTGAAGTGCTCTGACCATATGGATGCTCTTCCAGTCAAATTGAATATGGCTACCCTAGCCTTCATATTTCCAGAGTAGTCTTGAACTAGGAAATATTTTCTCATCCCAAGAAGCCAAGCTTTAGCTTCTTGACCTTTCTTTACCTCACCATTAAAGGCAGGAGGTCTTTCCTTCTTAAACTCATCACATGAGATGTTTTGGTAGTGCCTATTTTTCTTATTCCTGTGAGAAGAAGAACTTGAATCCCAAGTGGATCCTTTAGAGTTAGATGACCCACTAGAAGACCTCTTTCTTCTTCTGGCACTACTTTTACTGCCTTCTGGACATATTGCACGATGCCTAGACCTCATCTTCCTTTGGATGTCTATCAAACTCTGTAGCATGGCTGCATTCGGCCGATTTTGCTTTTCATGAGCTTTAATCATTCTCTCATTATCTTCTATGTAGATTTTCATTTCCACCCTTAGGCTTCTCATGGTGGTTGCAAAATATGGGGGAGTATCTTGATGTCTCCTACCATTAGACTTTGTCTCAACATTTCCAAATTGGACATTTTCTCCCATAGCATATTCCTCGTGCTTATAGGGGTTTTGTGCATCATTCATGCCATAGGTTCTCATGGCTGATCCAAAAACCAACTCTTCCAATCCGCATTATCACTTTGCAAAAATGTGTTAATAAACACCATTGTTAGATGCATACAAATTTCAGAAGTAAAAACGATTTACTGACTGTCACTTGGCCCATCCAACTACAATGTTGTAACCAATAGCTCTGATACCAATCTGTAATGTACCCATACCCCATAACGTAGATAAATTAACATTTTTACTTCAAGAACCCTTGTTCTCCATTGAAACACAGGGCATGGACGTTAACACACACTTCAACCTTGATTATCAGGATTAGAAACCACTGTAACATTTGTTTCTCCCTTAACAATCCCTTTTGTGACCGAAAACACCTTTTCCGCATTGAACCTGTCCAGTCCGTACTCCGCCTTCCGCCTTTTTGACCTCGAAACTCGGGAGTCAGAAACTCAAAGCATCGATGAAATGAATTGTCATCCTTCTTCCTTCCTCCTTATGCACTTCTACTTTTTGCCCTATCGACCTTGGAAGTCACAAATCAGAAACATAATGGGTGACGAAAACACTCAATGGTTCTTTCACCTTCCACCTTTCACACTTCCTCTTTCCTCTTTTCTGACCTCGGAAATTAGAAATCGGAAACATAATGTGTGATGGAAATACTTAACTTCTCTTCCTCCTTCCGCATTTCTGCTTTCCACCTTTCTGACCTTAGAAATTGAAAATCGAAAACATAATGTGCAACATAAATACTCAACAAATCTTCCACCTTCCACCTTCCACACTTCCTCTTTCCGCCTTTCCGACCTTGGAAATTAGAAAAATAAAGTGCGATGAAAATATTCAACTGATTTCTGCCTCCTGCCTTCCACCATTTTTCTTTCCACCTTTATGACCTCAGAAATTGAAAATAAGAAACATAATGTGCAACGGAAATACTCAATGGCTCTTTCGCCTTCCACCTTCTGTACTTTTGCTTTTCGCCTTTCTGACCTCAGAACTCATAAATCAGAAACATAACGAACGAAGAAATCCTTTATCCACTTTCTGCCTTTCCTCCATGGAACTCACAAATCAGGAAGACAACTTTCAACCTTAACCTTTTATGCACTTCCAGCTTCCGCTTTCATACCTCGGACTTTGAAAATTGGAAAACACACTTTCTACCTTGTTTTCAACTACCCATTCCACCTTCCTCCTTTCGCCTTCCGCAGGCGGATCCTGGGGTGTGGAAATGTTGTAATCTCATATATCACATAGGGTTACCAATAATACACATTAATAACATACATACATAATAGATACAAGAGACAAGAACAAGTAAGCGAAATAAAAGATTATATTATAATGAAAGGGTCCATATAATACAGATAACTGAATCGAGTTCTCATCTAGCTCAACAACCTAATATATATGAATTACAAATAGTTACAAATAACTACCTATAGGTTCAGTGAACTGACACGACCTTATGTGGCCAACCTAACCTCTAATTAGTCGGCTGATTGACTAAGTTGGCTATCGTTCAAGTTGGCTTACCGACTTGCTCCTCCAACATCTCCCCCACAAACAAAACGTTTCTTCATCCCGAAGAAACAGGGACGTACACAAATTTTCTTTGCCTGTCCTTAGGTAGTTATTTCTGTGCTTAATCTTCATGGGTTGTGAAGTTTGATGGTTGGTATTTTTTGCACACAGACTTCAAAAATTGCTTCAGCTGTCACTACCAGCTGATGTTGAAATGCTGTCCAACTTTGCAGTATTTTTTGGATGTCGATTGTTAATGTAGTCAGACTTGATAATATCGACATCTTTTCTTGAATGGAAAATTCTGCTATCTTCTCCATGTCGGGACCCATAAACTAGTCCTTTTCCTCTGCTGTCTCAAAAAGTCGTCTTATCTGCGGGCAGATGATGTCTAATTTTTCTAGATTTGGAGTTTCTTGTTGCACCCAATGGTGTGCTTTTCACTCGTGCTTCTGCAATTTGGTTGTTTCGAGCACTAATTGATTTTCAATTGTGCTCTTGATTTCTTCCTCTGTGCTTTTTATCTTTTCGAGCACTTGTATTTCTTGTCGGGTTTGTTGAACTTGCTGATAGACTTACCCATAATATGCAGGCCAATCCCTTAGTACTTATTCTGTAGTGACCGACTCCTCCATGTGCTCTCACAGTACCTTGTATGCTTCTGAAAAAGCTGTGTGCTGTTGTGTCAGCAGTCAAGCTGTTTCTTCTTTCTGCTCTTATTTTGTATCTTGCCTCTGTGCTTGTAGTGCTGACACTACACTCTCAAATAGTTGATAAGATTTTTCTAGTGGCTTGTTAGTTTCGACTTCTATCAGACCTGGTATCAGAGATTGCACCAAGTTTCTGCATTTGTTAAGGAACTCGACTTGTTCTTTTTCATTATCATCGAGCTCCTTATGTCTTCTCTGGACCCTTGTTTTTGCTTCGATTTCCAGTGATTCCAGGATTTTCCCTAATTCTCCATCTCTCAGTTTAGTTGGATCAACTGCAGTGGTTGACCCAAGTTGACTGATGTGGACCATTGTCGTCTGGCTTTGATGGTCCTTCTTCTTTTTGTCTTTCTTTCTTTTGTGCTTTTGCTGCTCTGCTTGCTTTGGCACATGTGTAACTGCAAGAGTCAAAATTGGATTGTCTGGTTGCTGGCTAATGGTGGTCGATGGTATTTCTGGTTGGGCTGGTTGGATGACTGCTGTAGCTGGTTGTGCATCTGGTTGGTTGGATACAAAGGGTCCAGATGTTGATGTGGTTGGTGCTAATGGTTGTGGTGGAGGTTGTTCAGGTGCAGATGGTTGGATTAGAGACTCTAGGTGGGGAAGCATGGTGATGGTGTTGATGAATGGTCTGGTGTGATTGGGTTAGTGGAGATATGGTCGGGTGAGGGGTTGTGGATTCGTGGGGGTGAATTTTCCTGGAGGTGGAAGAACAGTTCTTCGATTTCTTGATTTATTTCATCCATGTCCTCTCCTTCTTCATCTCCATCCGGTTCATTGACTGGTGGGTTGGGTTCGGTCGGGATGATAGATGTGGTCTGACTTGCGACAACTTCAGCTTCTTTGTCGGGGTTTATCTCAAATGTCAAACTCACAATTGCAAAAGTCCTCGGCCTCTGGAGTACTTAGCTAGGTTGGGGAGAGGGTAGTCTGGATCCACCAGCTTCAAACAAAGGGGCTTTGGTGGTGATATTTTGTACCGACGTGAGTAACTCGGGAATTTTTCAATGTATGCCTCGAACTTTTCCTTCAAGGTCTTCGACATAGCATTCTTGCATATGTCGATTGGGCTTATGGAAGGAGGTTTTGGAATTATCTCTTGCATTATTTTGGTCGGATACGGGGGTGGAGGTGTAGACACGAGATCCACAACATTTTCATCCATTGAAGTGTTTGTGCTTTTCGCCTTCTTTGGTCGACCTTGTTGTGCCCCTGCTTCGACAAATCTCTAGAACTGGGTTTCGACTGGAACTTTATTTGCTGTGACATCTTCTATAATGTCGCATGCCGTGGCTGCTAGTTCTTCCTCATCTTCCGAGGACTCTACGATGATAAGCTTGCACTTACCTTTCCCCTGCTCTTGGTCCTAGGTTATTTTTATTTTTCTTGAGGTTGCTATCTCCTTCGACAATTTGTGTATATTTTCTTTGGTGACAGCATACTCGGGGTTTTCAGTGTCTATATCTCCCCCTTGGTCTTCAGTCAAGATGAGGCTTTCCTCAGCTGGATTGGTTACTAGGTGTTGTGCTTGTGTCTCTTCCCTTTGTAGTGTTGGTGGTCTGATTATAATTTGCAGTCGACCAGTGTCTTCTGTAGGTGTCTCCTCTGACACTAATGTGCCGATATATAAGCTGAGTTCATAATCCTCTTCTTTCTCTTGGTCGGTCAGTGGATCTTCTATCGACATGTCTATTTATTTTTCCCTTGCTAGTATCAGCAATTTTGTATCCAACTATCGAGCCAACTCTCAGAAAATTTCTTTGACTCTCGGGTAATAGTCGAGAGTTTTCGCCTTTGCCTTAGCAACCTGCATGTACCACACCGCGGTATGGTCGAGCTCTAACTGGATGTGAGTAGTTTTGTGCAGACTTCATCAGATGTTTTGAGGCACCCTCCATCTGGTCATGTGAACTTTCAGTTGTTGGAACCAGTTTTCTAGCAACGCTTTGCCTTTTTCTAGTTACTTCAATGTTCCATTTTGGGAGAACGGTTTGAATCTCCACAAATGAAATTTGTGGTTTCCTAAAATTGTTTGTCCCCAAAAGGGCACAAAGAGTACATGACTATCCAAATCATAAGGGATGGGAACCTTATGATCCCTCTCGACTCCTGGCATTTTTCACAGATGCCTTTGAGCATGTCGAAGACATACTCAGCCCATATGTATATTTTTCCTGTGTGGGCAATGGTATCCACTGCCTCCAACATATCCCGTTTGAGGTCGCTTCCTCGACCTGTCGGTGTAAGTGCGGTGGCTATGATTTTGGCCACTATTTGCGGCGTTTGAGCTTGTATTTGGCTAATCATTAGCCCTTTGGAGTTTTTGCCTGATGCTGATCTTGTTAGCTCCTCTACCAGCCCTTCCTTGATCTTGATTGGTACTAGTTCAGCTTGGTTTGATAAACCAGTCAATTTGGAGATTACTTCCCCAGAGATGTCAATTGGTCGATCGAAGTAAAATCTGCCATTATGATACTGGATTATGATAAATTTTACTGCCGTTTCTTTTGTGCCTGCAAAAATGGCCATGAGCAGTGCATTGATGTAGTTTACAATGGTACTGATCCGTATTTATGTGCGAACGAAATGAAAGAACATATACAGAGTCATAATAATAGACATTTTGCAAAGATAACAAAGATACAGTAAACACATATTCTATTAATTGGCGAAAATAGAACAGACTGTAATACAATTGCTAGAATGGTGGTAGCTATCTCTGAGAAGAGATGTGGCTGCTACGCTCATTCGTGCCAAGCTGACTACAAAATGAGGCCAAAGGGGCCTATTTATAATAAGAATGAGGCGAGAACCCCAAAAGTCCCAAAATGTAACCCTAGAAGATGAACCGTCATAAAGTTTGCGGCCCCACGGTGGTAAGTTGAACAGTCAACTTCCCGGGGTCATAACTTTTGCATACGATCTCCGATTTGGGCGTTCGATAGCTCGTTAGAAAGGTCTCTTTAATCTTTACAACTTTTGGTTGGACAAATGCATGCCGATGGCAACCATTTGGCCCCGAATCTCCAAAAACGTCGTTTAAGGCCTCAAAATGGCCTCGGAAGTTTAGGACTCGAAAAACTGCCGAAAAATAACTAGGAAACTGCCACAATGGACAATTGTGTTGAGCCAGTGGAATAGGTGGGTGGCCACCGATATCCATCTGGATCAGGTACTATGATTGATTTTCTCTACAGATTGTGTAGGCCTTTTGTCGACATAATCCCACTCTTTAATCTCAGCCCATAGTTTTTCCCATGATCCCTCCTGATCCTTAGCGTTCTTGATGAATTTGAGTCTCCTCATCAATGGTGTCTCCGCGGTCTGTAGTTCTTTAGCCTTGGTTGCAGCTCTAGTTTGTTTAGGTGCCATATTGTCGGTCTATTGGTTGACTTTTATTCGGTGTTCTTGGCTTTCAGTTGTCTGGTTGCTAAGCTGCTCTCTTTGTTCGGAATGTTGTAAATGATCCTTTGGTGGTTCAATATTTATAGTTGATGCGTTTGATGTTTTTGTCGATGGGTGTATTAATGGAGGACGTGATGGTCCAGCATGAACACTTGATTTTGCGTTAATGGTGATTTTGATTTTGTCATTCGTATTCATGAAGGCGGGATGGGACTTCCGAGGTCATTGGTCACTGTCGATTATGTGAGTGGTCGATGGTGTTATGTCGATGGGAATGATGTCGGTTGTCGTAGTGGCGATTTCATGTCATACTGTTTTTTGTTTTTCGATCCTATTTTACTTTCTAGATTTTCAGATTTTTATAGCTTTTGTTTAATCGTTATGGTCATTATATGTTTTTTTTTTTGAACTGGTTTAGTTTCTGTACCACTTTACTCGGGCACCATTAACAAGTTTCCAAAATACTATTCCTTGTAACGTCCTTAGTTGGATTGATCCATTGGCATGTATCTCTTCGACAACATAGGGTACCATCCATTCTATATGTAGCTTTTTTGGTTTTCCTTTTACTTGACTATTGTATAGTAAAGGAATTTTTCCTACCGATAAGTATTTGTTTTTGATGTTTTGGTTGTGCCATTCCTTTTGTTGTTGTTTTTGGATTTCCTGATGTTGTAATGTGATTAGTCGGTGTTTTTCAAGTTTACTTAGTTACAATAGTCGGTCCTTTCTTCCTTGTTCGACATCAACATGTAAAATCTCTGCGATAATAGCTGTCTGTTGTCGAAAGTGTAGAGGAACTACTGCTTCCTGTCCATAAACTAGTCGAAATAGTGTTTGGTCGGTTGAATTCTTATATGTTGTTCTGTATGCCCATAGTACTGCAGGTATCTTTTCATCCCAGTCATCTTTGTTGGTGTTACATATTTTTGTTAATCCTTTTGTTAATGTTTTGTTAAATGCTTCAATTGCTCCATTCAACTGAGGATGGTAAGCTGTACTACGTTGGTGGTCGATTTGGAACTGGTCTGTTAGTGTTTTAATAGTTTTATTGATGAAGTGTGTTCCCTGGTTGTTGATTAGGGTTAATGGACATCCAAATATGGTAATGATATTCTCATAGATAAACTTAGCAGCTATCTCACTGGAACATCTGTAGACTGGTTCTACCTCTTCCCATTTGGTTACGTATTCGACTGCAGTTATTATGTACCTTGCACCTGTTCTTTTTGCTGGTATAGGAAATGGTCCTATGAAGTCGATGGCCCAAATTCAAATGTCAAACTTGGGTTTACTGATATCAAGTGCATTTCTGTGCTAGGCAGGGGTCGAACCAGCCATTGACATCTGTCGCATTGGCTTACAAAATTTTTGCAGTATTTGTGAAGTGTCAGCCACCACAACCATGATTGTTGGATTTTATTTACAGTTGTGTCTGCTTGGAAATGTCCTGCAGCAGGTCCGTAATGTGCTTCATGCATAATATTATTTCTTTCATGTTCTAGTACACACCTTCTGAGGATGTCGTCTAAACCCATTTTATATAGGAATCCATTTATGAGGCTATAAGGTGCAACTTTCATGGCTAAGATCTGTTTCTTCTTGGTACTCATGTCTTTTGGTGCTTGTCCATTTTCTAAAAATTGAGCTATTTCCTCTAACTTTGCTGGGACTACTTCTATTCGAAATAAATGTGCATCTGGTAAGTCGTCTTTGACTCCTATCGGTTCCTCTCCTGTGTCGATTTAGGACAAATGGTTAAGATTGACATTTAACTTACCTGGTTTGACAACAACTTTGAATTCAAATTCTTGGAATAGAAGTAGCCATCGACAAATTCTTCCATGGTGTAGAGGCTTATTTATGAGGTATTTTAGTGCTTGATGGTCAGTGTAAAAGATAAATGGATTAGCTAGTAGATAGTGTCGATATTTTTGTAGTGCAAAGACCATTCCTAATGCTTCTATTTCGGTTGTCGAATAGTTTCTTTCAGCTTTGTTTAGTGTCCTGCTACTGTAAACTATAGGATAGTCCATTCCGTCATCTCCTGGCTGAGTTAGGATTGCTCCTATTGCTAGGCCTTATGCGTCGATGTGAACATGGAATTTGATCGACCAGTTTGGAAACCTTAGGATGGGTGCTTCGACTAGATTTCTTTTTAGTTTTTCAAATGATATGTTGCACTCCTCTGCCCAGTTAAATTCCTGATCATCTCTTAGCAATTCTTCCAATGGGTATGTCATGTCTAAATAACGTCTTATGAATTTTCTATAGTATCCTGTATGACCAAGTAGTACCCTGACTTGTTTTGGATTCATCGGAGGTGTTAAGTCAAGGATGATTTTTATTTTTGTGAAGTCGACTTTAATACCTTCTTTAAAGACAATGTTCCCTAATAGTATTCCTATAGGAGTTAGAAATATGCACTTCTTGATGTTTAGTGATAGTTGGATATGTCGACATCGTTCCAGCGTAAGTCTCAACCATTTACAATGGTCTTTTAGTGTCGAGTATATTGTCCAATTGTCGAAATATACTGCCATTGTTTTGTGAATGTACTCCTGAAATGTTTTAAGCACAATCCTTGAAAAGACTGCAGGTGCATTTTTAAGTCCAAAAGGCATAGCCCTGTAAGCAAATGAGCCAAATTCACATACGAATGTTGTATTTTTCTGATCTTCTTTGGCTATTGGTACTTGATTATAACCTGAGAATCCATCTGTAAATGAGTAGTATTCATGTCCTGTGACCTCATTTAAGATTTCATATGCATAAGGAGTTGGAAATGGGTCTGTTAATGTAACTTTATTGAGTTCTCTAAAGTCAACACAGATCCTTAGTTTAGTTGGATCATGTTCCTTAGGTTCAACCACCATCGGAATTGTCCATTCTGATTGGTCAATAGGGTAGATAATACCTGCTACAAGCATGTTATCAATCTCTTTCTTGACTATCTCTTTGTATTTATGAGCTAGTTTATATGGTCTTTTCTTCACAGTTCGAACATCAGGTTTAATGTCAATATTCATTTCGCTGATTTCATGTACTAGACCTTTAATATCCTTATAGTCTCTAGCAAATACATCCTGAAATTCTTTCAATAGGTTTACTATCTTTGTTGTTTGTGCTTCAGTCTAGTAATCTCAAATCTTTGCCATTTTTGGTTGGTCATCACCTGAGATGTCGAATTCTCTAGTTTTGACTTTAGAATCTAGCCATTCCGGTGCTTTAGCTTCATTTATTGGTCGAATTCCTTCCTTAAACTGTGAGAATGTGGCAGGGAAGTTTGTTGCAGTCATTCGGTTGGTATCCTTCTTGTCGGTTGTTTCAACTTTGAGTACTGTGCGAATAGGTTTGGTTGTTTCAACATGGTTTGGTTTCCATCTAAAGCTTTTCCCTTCTATATTTTCATTTTCCAACTGTAGTCTTGTTGATTATGGTATTGTCCCGGTTTGTATATTGTTATAGTATATTGTCTGTTAGTTGTCCCTTAGGATTTTGTTTTCTATCTGTTGTACAAATGCTTTGATCTGTTTTGTAGTTTTGACCAAATTCTCAGTTTGTGGTACAAAGTTGAAATCTTTGATAAAATTCTCTTTGAGTTCATGCCATAGGAATGTTTCACCTCGAGCTTCTTCCATTTTGTACCATTTTTTTGGTAAATCGGCAAGTGTTGATGGAAATAAGTGTGGCCATGTACGTTCATCTTTATATCCAAGTCTTCTCCATTCTTTTTCACATGTCTTTATATGGTTTTCTGGATCCTGTCCTTGGGGTAAATATAGGTATATGAGCCTGATTGGTTAACATCTTTCCTCCAAATCTTTCTACAAAATAATTCAAAGTTGTTGTCCATGTTTGCAGTCTTGAATGATGGGTAACCCACCATCTAGCAGCCTGTCCTGTAAAATTTTCTACTAAACTTTGTAGTCGGCCATGTTCGCCAATGTTCCTAGATACTTGCTCTACATGTATAATTGGTGATTCTCTTTATTTATATCTTGGGGTTTTTGTGGTATTTATATTTTTTGGTTGCAAGGTAGGATATTCCCTAAATTTCTTCTCAAATATTTTTGGGATGCTGGACACCACAAAGCATTGTCTGATTGGTTTCTTCTGTACTTTTTGAATGGTCCAACATCCTGTTGTTTTTGTTTCATAGTTTTCAACCTCCCAATCATATAGTTCTGTATCTGAATTGTATCGTACCGAGTCTTGGTTACCTAAGTAAAGTTCACCATATGTATTAGGCTTTGTGTAATATTCATTATTCTGTATCTGATATAGTTGTCAGATGTCAACTTCTTCATCAATTGGTTCTATCCAAGGTTCTCCTTGGGATGGATGAATAGGTACTATGGTTTTTTGTCCATTCCCTTTTAATTTTATTCTTTCTTTATCTAGGGATATCGAGGATTTCATTTTTCTCCCCCAAGGACAACCTACTAACACCGATAAGGAGCTGGATCCTTCCTTAGGGTCAATAATTTCAAAGTCGACTTTGGTCGATATTACTTTTATCATTGTGTCAACATTTTTCCATACTCGAATAGGTTCAATTAGGCCTTGGTCGGCTAGTTTCAGGTATATTCCTGATTCGTATAATCAAGCCTAATTGTTCCCATGTGTCTCGTGTCATAATATTTACATGTGGTCCGAAATCGAGTACAACTTATCGGACATGGTATCCTTCAATTTCTAGGTCGACAAGTGGGTTAGCATCACTTTTATCTTTTTGGTTTAAGCTGCATATATTCTTTGTTTGTTTTTCATTGTTTTTGTTGTGTTTTATTTTATATAGTAAGTCGATGAATTGAGATACCCGTTTTATCGTTCTATACTAAGTGTATTAACTCTTTTACTATGTCTTGTCGATTATCTTCTTCTTCTTCCTGTCGAGCAAATTCTCTAAATATATTTGTTGCATATTTATATATTTGTTTTTCTTTAACTGGGTCAGGATAAACAATTTTTTCTTTTATGTTTCTTATTTGGGGGTTATCATTCCCAATTTTCATTTCTTGTCGGGTTACGATATGTAAATTCTTTGTATTGATAATATCACGTTTTTGCACACACGACAAGACATTAACATTTTTATTTTTATTTATTTTTTCGAGCATAGTAGGGCAATCCTCTAATGAGTGATCCCATACTCCACAACTAGTACAAAATTTTAGGTCAGTCCTGTCCTTGTATGGACAGCCTGCACATCGGTTTCCTTCCTTGTAACATGTGAAACATTGGATGGGCCGATGTGGTTAGTTGTCTCGATTCCCAGAGAATCGATCTTGACTTCCATAGCCTCCACATCATTTGTCAAACTGTCATTTGTACTGATGACCTTCGTACCTTTGATTATTTTGGTCATTTTGTGCATTGCTTCGTTGCTCATTGTTCTGTGCAACTGCGTTCGTCTGATATAATGCCTAATAATTTTGTCGATTCTTTAGATTCAGGTGGTAGTCAGCGGTGTTATGATTTTTAGTTTCACATATTGCACACAATGATGCTTTGCCATTCTTCATGTTGAATGGGAAATATTTTGTGGTATTCTCTCCATACTCTTGGTAGATGCCGCAAAAACATTTTTTTTTCACAAATAGAACATCTTGTCAGCTAATATCTTGTTGTCATTTCTCCTTTGAATGTCCGAACGTCGAGCATTTCGTGCACCAAATATCCTGACTCTTAAGGTTTAGCTCTTTTAGAGATTTCTGCATGATCTCAAGATGTTCCTCTAGTCTGTGATCCGTGGGATATGATGGAATGTCTTCATCCATTTCTACTTGTAGAGATTTCGTAAGCGCATCTTCATAAGTTTTGAATGTCTCCAAACTAATGTGTCGACGAATTTTCTGTGACAGAGCTGCAAGAAACCACTGGATTAATAGTTGCTCATCAATGAAATAATCCAACTGGATGAGAAGGTATTTCTAGTGTTTGTCATAGTCACAGATAGTTTCTCCTGACTTCTGTGATGTTGTCTTCAATTTCTTAGCTGCTAGATGTTTTGCATCTGGAGTTTTAAAAAATGACAAAAATTGCGTTTTGACTCCTGCTTTAGTCACTCTGGGGGTTCTTTCAGAAAATGTCATATATCATGTTAATGCTCTTTTCCTTAAGGCTCCAGCGAACTGTGCCTTCTGTCTATCTTCATTCGCGACTTGGTTTTCCTCCCATGTCAATTAACAGACGAACCAATGTCATCTGGGATCCTCGTTGCCCTCATATAGAGGGATGTGTGCTGACCCATGACCCATGTCGAAGTCAGTGTCACTGTCTTCTTCAGGAGGTGGCAGTGGTGGGGGTGGTGGTGGGGATAGTGGGGTCTTTTGTTTATTCTTCTGTGCAGAACTATTTTCGACAGAACTCTCATTTCTGTTGATCGTCTTATATGTCGTTTCTTCTCCGACAAGAAGTCGGTCGGGGTCGAATTCTCCTGTCGATGTCCAACGACGATTATTTGTCTGCAGATAATAATTTTCTGTATCTTCCAAAGCTGTATTTTGCAGGGGGGTTCTCCTTCGTGTTTCAGGTAAAGTAAGTGGATACTTCTGTTGGAGGGTAACTCCTTGAGCGTGACTCAATTTCCTTCTTCTGGTCGACGAATAAGTAGATGATTATCATCGTTTCTCTCATCGTCTAGTTGGATCCATATACCAAAGTCACTAGCTCTTAGTCTGAGGTCCTCTTCAACAATGGTTTGTATCCTGGTACTTGGATTCATCAGAGATAGAGGTATTACCTCGCAGGGAACTTCTATTTGGAGAGCTTCTCACTGCTCTATCCACAAATATTCTTCCATAGGGGATGCTTCTTCTTCCACACCTTCTTCTTGTCGGTCATGACCCAAATCTGGTGAATTTCTCTCTTGGTCTGTCAACCTAGTACTCATTTCTCTTTGCAGCACTATATCTCTTTCTCTTCTTTATTCCCTTCTTTGTAGCCTCTTATCCCTCTCTATTTTTTGAAAGTCCTCCGTACCTTTATGTGACATTGTCCTTTCGATTTCCCTTTTAGGTCGACTTTTCATTGCTGGTGAATGGTATCTCTTTAGTCGACTAGAATCCTCTCCACTTTACCCCGACATACGACCAGCTACCCCCCCATTTCCTACCTGATGCTTTAGAAAGCACGGATAGTTCTATTCACTTTCTTAGGAAGTATTCCCACTCCCTTTCGGCAATGAATTTCTCCCACTTCTTTTGTTTCTCCACCCAATTAGTATTTTGTGGCGGTTCACGTAGTAATGGATGAGGTTCAACGATATGACCCACTCCTTTCTTTATCAGGAACTTGAACAACAAGGTCAGTAAGGAAGATAAGAATTGTTTGGTGGGGTCTGTGTAGAATTTCTTCTGGATAGTTTCCACCGAAGTTCTTTCTTCTATATCTTGTTCCTCACAAAATTCATCGGTGATTTTTTCGAACCACTATGACAGGTTTGTTCTTCCCCCTTGAATCAATTTTTCTAGCAGTTGTTGATCTTTAATCGCTTTTGGCTTTTTCATCCAGGAGTTTCTTCAAAATCTGAGGCACTGATTCTAAAAACTTCTCATGAGTCTCGGTAAAGAACCTTTCTTTTGCTTGCACAGTCATTAATTTGTTTCTTCGTGCGTAATTTTGCAAGTAGTTTGCTATTTTATGCTCCCACCAGTCTTTAATCTCTTGTTCTGATATCATCTGCTTGTATACATCTCAGACATGTACTACCAGAAATGGAACCAATGTTGTAATCTCACAAATCACATAGGTTTACCAATAATACACATTAAGAACAAACATACATAACAAATACAAGAGACAAGAACAAGTAAGCGAAATAACAGATTATGTTATAATGAAAGGGTCCATACAATACAGAGAACTGAACTGAGTTCTCATTTGGCTCAACAATCTAATATATATGAATTACAAATAGTTACAAATGACTACCTGTCGGTTTGGTGAACCGACACAACCTTATGTGGCTGACCTGACCTCTAATTAGTCAGCTGACCGACTTAGTCGGCTGATTGACTAAGTCAGCTATTGTTCAAGTCAGCTTACCGACTTGCTCCTCCAATAGGAAACAAAACAATTATTCCTTGTTCAACTTTTCCTTTTCTGGTTTCCACCTTTCGCCTCTCTCACGGAGATTCCAAGGGGTGGAAACACTAAGGTAGCTGCCTCCTGATTATGTAACAGGTCTCTAGCCTCCATGAACTTAGGAAAATGCAATGCAAAAATACAAGGAATACACAAAAGTAAAATGTAGGAAAACATAATAGAAGTAAAATTCTACTTAACCATCAATGCACAACAAGAATAACAAAGAATACTTATCTTGAAGATGAATGTTGTACCACAACTAGCTATGTTGCTACAACATTCCACCCAACCATAGGCCAGTGTGTTCATTAATCTCTCAATACACTACCACCCCTGAGCGCATGATTTCCAAAAGGAACTAAGGAACAATAGGATCACACACAACCAATACACATAAAAACACAGTCAAACCAACCTACAATTGGGTTTCTCAGACTATCCATCCAAGGATTACACTGGAGGCCAAATATACAACTAGGCACAGACAAACCAACCTAAGGTTGGGTTTCTCAGGTTGCTAAGGAAATGGAAAGGTAGAATTGCTAGCTAGTGAGATAAACCATAGAGCTATGGATGCCTACACCGGATCTATCTAGCTTGGCACTTAACAATACCTACACACCCAACATAAGGAAGTATCCCCTTCATTTCTACACAGTTCCCTCAAGCCATACACTAGTACATGTGATCAATTTTGCCACATTAGTTTTCCACATTAGTTTTACTTTCGTGGAAAAATCAAGGGTAAATTATGCATTTTTACAATTTTTTTTAAGAAGCCTCAACTTTCGTCGCTGTATCCACGCCAGACCGTCGCTATAGCGACGGTACCGTCTTTTGTTGACTTATAAAACGGTCAAGGTGTTGATAAAGCGATGGCCAAGAGTTTAAGCGCGGTTATGTTTGATTTTTTTGTGAATTTTGTTCAGCGCACGCGGTTATGTTTTTTTTTTTGGTGAATTTTGTATGCCATAACCGGACATGGATGATCTTTCGAGCCCGAAACAACGTCTCTCATGGAGGAGTGACCAGGGGGTTTCCGTTGGAGTTGGTAGTTGAGAATTTTGTGACAAAGGAGGTTCCATTTAACCCTGATTTATTGAAGCATATGTTCCCAGAGATTGAATGGAAGGCTCTCCATGATGCAGCAAAGAAGATGGATGAGAATGATCTACAGTACTCCGTTAGGGAAATACATTGATAATTAGCTGAATAATGTGTGGTTTCAAGCCAAAGAGATTTTTCCATTGAATGGAACTCCAGAGGTCCGGGAACAGGTGTTTTGGATTCCCATTTCACAGTCCTATTATGAGCTTGCACAAAAAATAGAGGTATTTGTTTTGGGGGGCCATTGCTTTATCATACTGCAAGAGATATGCAGTGTATAGGTTAAGATAGCTATTTATGTCCAGATCTGTGTCTTACATGCCTACCGTATTGGCACATATTTCAGAATGAAGTTTACTTCAAGCTAGGGTCAGGCTTGGTCTTTAAATTTGATGGATATTGTATCTGTTTAGGTTGAAATGGTGCTTACGTTGTTGATTATGTTGTTCACTAGTCTTATGATAAGTGTATTTAACCTTTGCTATATTAGATTGCTACAATGATTTGAAGAATATGAACAGGTTGAATTCCCCGTGATTTTCTTTCAATTTGAAGTTCTATAGCTAAAGACTTTAGTTGGTCAATACAACTTTGACCATTTCCTGGTCACTCATGTTTCAAAACCATGGTCTGCTCTATCCAAAATGTGTCCTCTCTTGAAACTTTGGCTCAAGTTGTGTTTGCCTGCTATCAATTTTGAAATCTTCTTGACATGTGTTATGCTTGCTTGTTTATCATCAGGTGAGGATGTGAAAATCAATGTGGACCAAAATTCATCACAAGTTGCCCAGGACAAACCCTTTCCAAATAAAAGGCTATTTCAGAAGTGGAAAAGCTTTCCTGCTGGTCACACATATGACGACGACAAAGGATTAGTAAATTCAAGGCGGTGGTCTCGCACACCATCAGGAGATATTCTTCAAATTGCTGATAAACCACTTCCAAAACTTGCAGAGGATGAGGAGATCGTGGGTATAATAACAATGGAAGATGTTATTGAAGAGCTTTTACAGGTTTCCATCTCAGGCCCTATCTTCATCCTTGCTCTTTTCTTAGTTCACCATCATTTTCATGGGTGGTTAAATATATTTTGGGCCAGAAACCTTTGGCTTAGATGCTGCATCCAAGGGTTTTTTATTATGCAAAACCATTCAGGACTTGCACATGGATTTCTCCACCTAATGCTTAGAACAAACTGCCAAGGCTCAATTAAGGAGTATAACAAGATGGTACAATTTGGCTACATAACTGCAGCAGCATAAGCAGACCAGTTGAACCTATTTCTCCCAATGAAACCATTTATAGATTTACCACTTGACTACAACCTGGTTGACTGTGCACAGTAATTTAATAGATTCCTTATATTCAGTAATATTTTCAGTGAACTGAGAAATTTGGATGAGAATACCTTGTTCACTAAAATGACAATTTTTGAATAGAGATTATGGTTATAACTCATTTGTATGGCATGGGCGTTATTCCCTAGATCAGAGTCGAGTTTTCCAAATCATGTAAAGGATCTGGGTATGGCCTTAAACTTCATGTGTCATTTAGATTGCAGGTGAAAAATACATCATGTCATTGGGTTGCATGACTAAGCAAAGAAACTATCAAATTGTCTTGGTATCATAAATCGATTCCAGGATTTTACTTCAAAATACATCTATGCAACGTTTTGACATAATGTTTCTGTATTGTGAGGGCAGCAGCTATTCTTGATACTTGAAGTTTGTCCATTGCATCCCACTCGTTTTAGAAAACCAACTTTTTCAATTGCATCACCTGATCATATTTATTACTGAGGGTTGATTCCTACAGTAGTTACATTGTTTAGGAAGAAAATATCTTGATACTGACCTACTGTTGTCAATTGGGAACATGGAAGCCCTCCTGTAGTTGGGAAAAAGTGAAGGCAATTTCTTGTGAAATAAGCTTTGTCTTGGTTCGCACTAAACTATATATGCACTCACAGAATATCTAACTTTGATTTATGGCTTTCCTAGCTTAACAGCCTCTTTCACTATTTGATCTTAGTGACACATATTTTAGTCTCTCTGTGAATGTTGGTTGGTTAGATCATTCCTATCAATGGATCTATAGACCTGTTTCAAGAGGTTAGGTCGGGAGCCACTAAGCCTGAAACAAAATAGATTTTTAATTTCAACCTTTATGAGATTTAGTTGGTCAGCACGTGCACTGGAAATGGCTAGTTCTCTTAGTGAGGGCCAGGATTTGTTGCTTGGTTAGTATTAATACAGATATATTTTCTTTTTCTCTGGGGCTTGACCAATGATGTAGGTTAACTTTGTGTGTGTGCAGGAGGAGATATTTGATGAGACGGATGCTCATGACGATACCACTGCAAAGTAAACATTATACAGCTGAGAGAGTATATCTAGAATGATATTTGACAGCTGTGATAGCTCCCCTGTATGGTCAAAATGAACAG
>LPNX011086328.1:116955-129859 GCA_001517045.1 Pseudotsuga menziesii | reverse complement strand
TATATATATATATATATATATATATTATAAAATAATAACATGTTGGCTCAAATTATAGTTAAAACATTTACATATATTTAAAAAAACACAAATTACATAAATTGGAGATGTGTAACTCCTTCGGTGTTCATTCTAGAGTGGACATGTGACCTTTAAAAAAAAAAATTATAAAATAATAACATGTAGCCTCAAATTAGAATTAAAACATTTACAACTGTGTATATAAAAAAACACAAATTAAATAAATTATATCTCAATAGATTTATAATAATTCTAAAGTTGCAAGAATTATGAGTATATGTTATCTCTAGCTTATTTAGTATAAAAAATAATAATAGTTCTAATGTTGCAAGAATTATGGGTATATGTTCTTTGTTTTTTATTTGTATAAAGTTGAAAGCATTATGGGTATATGTTGTTTGTTTTTTATTTAATATAAAAATAATAATAGTTCTAAAGTTGCAAGCATTATGGGTATATGTTATTTGTATCTTATTTAGTGTACGATGAGCGAGATTTTTGAGACGACATAATGTCATATACATGAAAATATATACCAAGAAATGAAGGAAGGTATATCTCTTAATCCTATAAGAAATGAACTGAACTTTGGATCATGTATGTATATTCTCTTTAATACTTGCCTTCATCCTCAAAGATAAGTATAAGCAATGTGGGATGGGAAAACATGTTTGCTACTATACAATCATAAGCCATTCACAGTGGCAAACATTTTAAGCATAACCATTTTATAGCATACAAACATGTTAGGATATTTAGACACTTAGGAGTTAGTTAAGATCAACTTGTGTAATATATCCGTTAGGTAAAAGTGTGTTTCTTTAGTATTCATTTATAAATATTCTAATCCGACGATCATGATATGTTCTAGACATAGAGTGATCCGACGGTTCAACTTCTCTTAGATCATACCTACCATTGATTCGTGGCTTAACACTCGATTGGTCCATGATCTCTATTTAAATAGCATGGAGGGTCCTTGGCTAGTTGATCAATTATCAGAAGCTCATGTAACTTTCTTTCTTTTGCATAACAAATTGCTCCAAGTAGCTATTTGGCTAGGGCCGTGGACTGTTTCCCTCTCGATGGTTTTAACCACGTGACAAACATCGGTGTGTTGATCTATGATATATTTATGTGAAGCAGTTTCTAAAGGTGTTCAGTCTTTTGGGAGTACCCTGTGTACCCGAACATGGTATCAGAGCCTTTATGAAGAGCTGCTTTCAGTTTTGATCAAGATCTGGAACTGGTGTTGCCGAAAATTTGAAAGGGTTTTTGGTTCTGGATTTTTGGTGCATTTGTGGCCTATGGGAGATGTTCCATTGCATCCGGAGTGCTGTTTCCATTTGGAAATAGTTTTCATTTCATTGAAAATTGTTTCTGTTTGTTAAAGAAACACCCATTTCGACAAATCTGAAAGTATAATGTTACAGTGACGGTTTTTTTTTTTTAAAATCTATCATATTTTATCAGTTTTATCATTAGATCTTTACTATTTTAGTCTCGGACTGTTGCCTTCCCTGGCTACGTATTCTCTTTTCCGTGCACCTTGCGTGATCGCGGTGAATCAGAAACAGTAAGGGAAAGTTTTTTTTTCTTGTCTTATCAGCTACGCATGCTCTTTGTTGTGCACCTTGTGCGATCATGACAAATCAGAAAGAACGAGAAAACTTGAAAATGTAGACTTTTTGGGTAAGCTAACCAAGATATAACCCCATTATGTAGAAAAAGTTTTTTTGTTTTTGTTTTTCATTTTTTTTGGGATTTGCAGAAAAAAAAAAGACAAGCACAGAGAACAAGAGAGAAGAGTAAAAAAAAAAAAGGCCCCCTTCCTCTTTCCATTCTTTTACGTACTTTTTAAACTCAGCTCACTTGGTCCAAAGTTGCTTTATTCCTTAATAGCTCTTGAGTTCAAGTCTTATTAAGTTACTTTTTAGTGCATGCAATTTCTATTTTCAAGTTACTTTACTGTAAAAATGCATCTCACATAAATAAAATAAAATGAAAAGTGAGTCACTTAAGTCTTTTAATTTATTGCCGCACTATTTAAAAGTAACATTATTGTAAAAGTGAACATCACTTATTCTACAAAAGTGATTCACTTAAAAGCAACTTTATTGTAAAGTGATGATCAAAGGTTGATCTTGGGAAGAGGGGGGTTCTTTTTTTAGTTGGTCAAGTTAATATCTACCACGTCACTATTGGAGACATCTTAAACATTTTATTTGATCAAGCATAACTTCATCATCCAGAATTAGTTTTCAGTACCATTTTTTTTAAAACCACATATTTTTTCGAGCTCTTTGCATCCATACAGTTATTTTCTATTCTTTCAGCCATTACTTTACAATATGGGTTCCCCTTGTGATATTATACTTACAAGTTCTAACTATTTCTCATGGAAATCTCGTATGGAGGATGTTCTGCGAAGTAGGGGAATTTTCAGGATAACCTCAGGGAAAAAAACAAAACCCACTGATGATGATAAGAAAATTAAATGGGAAAATAGATGTGATGAAGCTCGTGGATTGATTGGGATGTCAATATCTACTGATTTGTGATTCCACATATCTGGAATTGATGAACTTGATCAAGCTTGGGAAAAGTTGGAATCTATGTTTGGTAAACACAATGAAATTCGGGGTCATAAACTTGAGGATGAGTTGATTTCCTTGAATCCAAATGAATTTTCATGCATTCAAGATTATTTCTCTAAGTATAAAACTCTTAGACTCTTATGTACAGAATGCAAGATTAAAAAAGAAGACAAAAATGTATTTATCATATTCTTTCAAAACTTGGACCTGCATATTCTATTTTTGTATCTACATTCTACTCCATGAAAGAATCCTTGACTACAGCTAGCTATCAAGAGCCTAGTCTTGAATCCTTTTGTGATTCCTTAATTAAAGAGCAAGATAAGCTCATTCATCTTGGAATAATTAACAATGCAAATACATTTGGAAAAGCCTTATTGTCCCAACAAAAAGAAAAGTCCAAGCCTCCCAAGAAATATAATTTTCACAATAATAATCCAAACAGTAAGGGTCCCAAACCGTCTCAGTCATCTCCTTTCTTAAAAAATGACAAAGGATCCTAGCCATAGGGAAAGAAGACTGAGCGTCATTGCAATTTTTGTGGGAAAGCTAATCATGATGAATCTAAGTGTTTCAAGAAGATGGCAGCCTTGGAAGCAGCAATGAAGAAGCACCACATCAGCCTAGATTCATCTTCAGAATCTACCTCTCATTGACATGCACTTTGTGCTTTTGATTACTCATATGCTGCATCTTCTTCTTCCACTTCAATTGAATGGCTCATTGATTCTAGAGCATCTTATTATATCACTAAGGATCAAGCCATAATTTCTACTATGCATGAATGTAACACCAAGCAAATATTTGTTGGTGATGATAGATCTCTAAATGTTGTAGAATCTGGAACAGTTCCAGTAGAAAATGGTCATTTCAGTGATGTACTACGTGTTTCAAAAATTTCCTACAATTTGTTATCAGTCTATCAAATTACTTATTTGAGTGAAGGTAAAACTGTGACGTTTACACTTCACCAAGTTGTAATCAAGGATTTTGAAAATCCTCAAAATGTCCTTGCTACTAGAACTATTGATGATATTACCAGGTTGTACAAATTTAACAACTTTGGGTCATCACCTTTTCCTTCAGTTTTTGTTGCTCATAGTGATAACTTGAGCAAACTTTGGAATGAGCGATTTGGTCACTTAAATTATCGCTCATTGCAACAACTATGTAAAGAAAATATGGTGAATATTCTTCTGATGGTATCTTGCAAGGATGGTTTTTGTTCCGGTTATGTACTCGGAAAACATCATCGAGACAATTTTGACAAACGTGCCTCTTGGCACGCCTCGGTCCCCTTGGAGCTTGTGCATAGTGACTTGTGTGGCCCTCTTCCATCTGCATCCTTTTTTGGTTTCAAATATTTCTTAAATTTCATTGATGACTACTCCAGGCGCACTTGGGTTTACTTCCTAAAACTTAAGAGTGAAGTTTTTAACATGTTCTTAGCCTACAAGGCCCTTGTTGAAAAACAATCTGGTCATCAAATTATTAAGTTAAGATATGACAATGGAGGAGAATATGTTAACAACAAGTTCACTACTTTTTGCACTGAACAAAGAATCCAACAACAACACACTATTCCATATACACCATAACAAAATGGTGTAGTGTTGGTCGTCTGGGAAGACCCGGGTTTACTATAATGAACCAACAACACCCCTAGCTCACTGGCCGTTTCAGTGACAGACTGCGGAGCGGCCCAAAGTCTCACCTGAAGTGATCCTAATGGGTTGTTCAAGGACTCAAGTGTCTCGACCAGGTTCTGTATGGCATCTTGTGCGCGTCTCGCAGCTCTTCTTGGCTCGCGAGACCACTCTTTCCTTTTTGCGACACGATGCGCAGTTTCCTCTTGCTCGCAATGAATCCAACCTTTGTTGAATCGCCACGCCCTAGGAAACACCTAACTCTATCCTACGCTCACTCCTCAACCCATGGTATAGCGCACCGCAGCTCCTCTACTGGTGCGATATCACCTCCCTGTGATATCCTACCACTGCGACTCAGCGTACTTATCTTACTGGTGTTAACTTACCAGACACAATACGCAAAGCTGTTTTATACTGTGACTCTTAACTATCTCAAGTGAAACTTAGACAAACCCCTTATACAGAATACTTAAAGACTTCAACTTGCATTTATACCTGTAATATGCGGTGAACTGAATAACACACACATACATTTACTGTAAGCAAAGTTCATGTAATGAATGACAGATATAACAAGTAAATGCAATCACATGAATCAAACACATAACACTCTGATTTTACATGGTTCACTTCTAGGATGGAAGTTACGTCCATAGAATTGTGTTTCTATATTATAACTCAAGAGAGGCACACAGTTCTGCTGCACCGCATATACAGCTAGAGATCTTCTGGGTAACTCCACACACAGCCTGGAGCCCTTCTCTCTTATATCTCTTCTCTATCTCTATATTTCCTTCTTACAATATACTCTCACTCTCTCTCTATCTATCAATCCCTATGGATTGTTACAATACAAAATAACAGTAAGCTAATAGACTACTGATAATCTGACTAGCTGGATGGCCTAAAATGCCCAAAATGCCAACCTTTTACAATACAAAATACATCCCTTTATAGGCGGCCCAAATCTTTTCCTGAGCCCTCTTGTCTTCGCTGCTGCCTTCAATGTAGTGGTTGAGCTCTCTCTTCTCAGCCGCTCAGGTATTGTCGTCTTCCTTGACTTCTCTGTTCCAACAGTCACGGTTTTTGGCTCTGCTCTACAGCTAAAAACATGCTATGGCGTCGTAGCTTCACCTTATCTCTTCATCTTCACCAAACTGTCTATCTGCCAAAATGACAGCTTTTCCTATAGCTGTAGGACTCTACTCCAACAGTCCCCTAACACTTACTTGTGGCTCGTCCCCCAGCCACTACCAACAGGCTTCTCCTTCTGTAGCTTCTCCTTGGCTTCCTGCGAAGTGCACTGAAGCTTGTCCCGAAGTCTTGCGGCTTCGTTTTCCATAGCTGCGACACACTCTTGTGCCGAGTCAAGCATAGATTGACTAATACCTGAGTCTTCTACTACATCAATTTCATTTCTGGTGGCAGTGAACTCCCCAACTTTCTCCTCAACAGCATCGACTAGCTCAGTGATTTGTTCTTGATATGGTTGAAACAGGTCATTGATGTGTATCTCCTTTGCTCTCAACCACTACACTTCCTACTGCAAGCGGTTCATCTCCGTTGTTTTTCTCATCTTCTGAAGAGCTGCTAAGCTCTTGATTTCTTCCTTCATTGCTGCTATGGTATTATCTATCTGCTTAATACTTTGCTGGATTTCTACTTTCTCGAGAGGCTCATATAACTCCGACCATGTGTTCGTCACATCAGCTAGCACCGACAGTGCGTCGTCTATGCAAGATTGCATCTGCGCGGAGGTGAGTCGGAAGGCCTCTACTCTGGCTTCCTTGTCTGCCTGGGGGGTGCCCGATGGTCTAGCCTCAAGCTTAGCAATCTGCGCTTTGTGGTCTTCCTCCATCTTGGCCACCGTTTCTTCCATGCTGGTTAGTTTTTCCTCCAGAGCCTTTTATTTGTCTACAACTTGTCTTACCTTCTGCGGGATAGGCAAGGAGAATTTGATATTAAATTGGGGTAAATCCAATGCAATGCTCTGTAAGACTTGAGAGAGATCCTGTTCTCTTGCTTCATATGTTTTTAACTCGTCTGCCTTTTTCTGATAGCTGGTGGCAAGTGCTGCATTCTGTTGTTTCAGCTGTGTGTTCTGTTTATAAATCGCGAGCTCTTTACCTCTGAGCTCTGTGCTTAGCTGCTGCTAGATCATCTGTAACTGATCAATGTGGAACTTTGTGAGGTTAACCTCGACAGGTTGCCTAATCTGCATTGGTACATCCTTCATTGACGCAGGGAATTGGATGCTCCCTGGTGGTATCAAAACTGTATTGATGTGATCTATTATGAAGATTTCGTCATGGGAAATTGACTGTGTCGAAATTTCTCCTGCGGTCACCTTTACTGGCGGAACCTATATCATGGCAGTCTTCTCAGTAATTAGTTTTAAGTCCAGAAGCTGCTTTTCTACCATGCTCTGTATCTTGGCCTACGATGTCTGCATCGCCTCAAATGAGTCCTTCAATGAGTCATGCATTCTTGTTGCAATGAGTTCATAATCATCCTCTATCAGTGCAGTCTTCGAAGGTGATTTTGTGGCTTTGTGCTTTTTCTTCTTCTGTGCCTCTGGTATCTCTTCTTCTCTATCTTTTGTCGTCTATGTCTCTGGTGTCCCTTGTTCTCCATCCTTCATCATCTATGCCTCTGATGGAACTTGCGATGGATCTTTATTCTTTTGTCCTGGTAGTGGTACTTGTGCTGCATCTTGTGTCTGGGTCTCCACTTTGTCTTTGGCTTTGTCCGATGGGTCTGTCTGTGCAGTGCCTGATGGTAGGGGTGTGGTATATTCTAACGCTTGCTTCCAGTTGTCATTAAAGTCCTTGATGATGCCTTCGATATCATTCACTGTCATCCTGAACCACCCATTAGCCCAATCGTCCCTTTGAGTCCTTTTTGGCCTCAGGTAGATTCTATGGCGGTCCACCATAAAATCAAGCTAATCATCGTATATGTCCACGATCTCCTTGCTGATCCATGGGGTTTCTTCAAGGACGCTCCTTAACAGCCTATAGTACTCATATAATACTATCGCATTGACCTTTTTCTTGGTGGGGCTACTAGTCTCCCATAAATTTGTGTAGCGCGTACCTCTGGGCTCGCCACTCGCTAGCTATCGAAATTGTGTATGGGGCGGCTCCTTCCAGCCAACGAATGCACAGAGTATCAACAACCATGAAAAATGGAATGGGTGGGTTGCCTCATCCTGAGCTTGCAAACAATATTGATGAAACATATTTAACAAAAATAAATACCAATTGAACTGTTCCCCCTCTACAACTTGTATGGCCAGGTTATTTACTGATCCTGTGACTTCCTTTGGGTGAACCTTGGTTAACAGTCTGCCTACAAGCAGACTAGCTGTAAATCTAAGGGTATTGGCTATTAAGCTTGAAATGTCATAAGCTCGACCTCCTCTCTGCAGTTTATACTTGGTGACTAGGGTTGGTGATAGCTTGGAATCCTTGGTCTTTCCTGTTATATTTGTCTTCGGGTCTTGACCAGTCTTGGACAGCTCGGTGATTTGGTGTATCAGGTCGATGTTCAGGTCAACCTTGCTGCCAAGCCCGAGGTAACCCCCATGTACGCATGAAAGTAAGATGCACACCATGGCATTAACCTCTGCGCCACGTCCAAAATGTGGTATTCTTAATAGATTGAGCAGGCCTGAGCGCTCAAGAATATGGACATGTGCCATGGGAACATATTCATCTGCACCTGTCCTTGGGTTCTTCTGAAATGTAAGGTATTGATCTGGCTTGAACTGAGGGTATGTCTTACTATCACCCAGGTTATAATCTACAAATTTAACAACAGCGGCATATCCTAACAGATCTCCATCTTCCTTGACTCAAGAATCAATTTGTGGTATAGGAACAGGAAACTTACCACTCTTGGGAATTTTTACCTCTAGTGCGCTGTCAACTCATGGTATGATGTAGTCTATTGCATTATGAACTTCTTCTTCCAGCTCCGGACTAGATTCTTCTCTTATGTGAGTTTGGCTCCTCATCCCTGGTCGCTATCTGGTCTGTGATGAACTTGGTGTGGTCATAGCAGCTATAAGGCCTCCATGCTCGAATCTTTCCAAAATCGCTTCTATAGGTTCGTCCTCCGACAGAACCCAGTCGGTGTTATACTTTGGATTGGCAATGGCTACAAACTCTAGAAGTCACAGAACTCTGTAACGAAATTAGTTTTGGACAGGGGAAACTTAACATTGCACTCTATAGCTCTTGGCTCTTTGCAAATGTAACCCTCCTGAATGAATAATTTCTTCTTTTATACTGAAGGTGGTAATCCCAGATGCAACGGTCATATAGACTGAACCCATCGGTTGTATTAATTTCTTGGACGAGACCACACCCGTCATTTCGATCCTCAATAAATGCTGAAATCCGATCAATTTTCCTCGAAACGTGTGTGTGCCGGCGCCGGTCTCGTCGAAGATTTGCCAAATCTGGAAAAAATTATTATGCCATGCCAAATCTACGGTAAGGTATACCGGTCATTTCCTCATTAACTGCTTGTTAGAAGGCGACTTGACTATCCCTCTGTCTCGTTGCAACTAGGTATGTGGCATGGAGAAACATCGCACTGTTGCGATGCCACACCGCATCACTTGCTCAAAACAAACTTACGCGTTTTTTTTTTTTTTTAAAATTTAACCGTCCTTATGCGATTCCTTATACTTAGAATACTTGCCGGTGTAGACTAATTCCCGGTGCGATGCCTCCTTTCAACTACACTGGACATCTGCATCGTCCGCGACTCTAAATTAGGGATGAGAGGTGGAGTGGCTGTCACTATAAAGCTTAAGCCTACTTCCATTGATCATCATGGGAAGAAGCTCCCCATTCAGTTTGCTGAGCTGAACGGCTCCTCCCTCTGTAACTTGCTGTATCTGATATGGCCCCAACCAATGCATATTTAACTTCCCTTGAAAATTAATAAATTTACTGTCATAGAAGAGTACTAGGTCTCCAATTTGAAGAGTCTTACTCTTAACGTGTCTGTCATGCCAAGCTTTTTCTCGTGCCTTCTGCACTTTCTGATGGAATCCAGTGATGAATCTATCTTCCTCTAAGGCAAGAAGCTGCGCTAGCCTCTCATGCACCTTGTCTGTATCAGCCATTTCAGTGATTTGAGCAATTCTCAAACTGGGAAGGATATACTCCATAGGCATAACAGCCTCCTATCCATACACCAAGCTGAAAGGTGTGTGTCCTGTAAGTTTCTTGCATGTAGTCCTATATGCCCATAATACAGCGTTAACTCTGAGGTCCCAATCATTCCTTTGGCTGTTGCATATCTTAGTAAGATCCTTTTCTAAAATCTTGTTAAAGGTCTCCACTGTACCATTAGCTTGCGGGTGGTAGGGAGTGCTCTTATGGTGCTGTGTCTGGAATTCTTTCGTCAAGGCCTTAATGGTGCGATTCAAGAAGTGTGTGCCTTGATCGCTCATCAAAATTATTGGGCATCCAAATCTAGTGATGATGTTTTCAAAAATGAACTGTGCTGCTGTAGCAGCGTCACAATTTCTTACTGCTTTTGCCTCGGCCCATCTGGTGAGGTACTCTGTTCCAGTGATGATATATCTCGCACCAGTTCATTTTCCTGGTGGGTTGATAGGACCCACAAAATATATAGCCCACTTGTCAAATGTCCGCAATGTAACCTGCGGTCGCAACGGCATTTCATCTCGTCATGAAGGTTTTCCTACCCTCTGGAAGATATCGTAGGATCTGCAAAAGTCCTTAGTGTCTTTGTGTAACGTGGGCCACCATAATCCTGCGGTCAGGATTTTCTGCGTAGTCAGCTTTCCAGCGAAATGACCTCCTGCGGTACCTGAATGTGCTTCTCTGATAATAGCCTCTTTTTCATGCGGCATCACACATCTGCGTAGGACTTCATCTGGACCTAACTTATATAGCTATCCTGTGATCAGGGTGAAGTCTGCTGCTTTAACAACCAACTGCCTCCTTTGATGCTTGGTAAACTCCTCAGGTGCCCTTCCTGTAGTGAGAAAGTGAATGATATCCGCATAGTACTCATCTGCGATATGAATAGAGAACAATTGTGCATTTGGCAAACTGTCCTCTAGATTACTTGGCTCTTCTCCTGAGTCTATTCGCAACATATGATCAGGTCCAGCATTCAATCTTCCTGGTTTGACAATGATTTCAAAATCATACTCCTGAAAGAGGAGTAACCATCTGCAGATCCTTCCCCCTAACACTGGCTTATTGACTAGATACTTTAATGCGGAATGGTCAGTAAACATCTTGAATGAGGCACCCAACAAGTAGTGCCTGAAATTCTGTAGCACGTACACCATAGCTAAGCCTTCTCTTTTTGTCATGGTGTAGTTCTTTTCTACTTTCGACAGTTTTCTGCTGGAGTATGCGATAGGATGATCGATTCCTCCTTCTCCTGGTTGTGTTAAAACAACCCCTATTGCGATGCCAGATGCATCCACATGTACATGAAACGGCTTAGTCTAGTCTAGAAATACTAAGATGGGTGCTGTAACCATCTTCTCTTTAAGTGTGTTTAGACTCTGCTGGCATTCCTCATTCCATAGGAATTTTACATCTTTCTTTAACAGTTTTTCCATCGGTGCTGTAATCTTTGCATATCCCTTGATGAATTTTCTGTAGTACACGGTATGACCAAGTACTATTCTCAATTATTTGACTGAGTTGGGTGCTGGAATATTTACAATGATGGCAATCTTTGCGGGATCTACCATCAAGCCTTGCCTACAAACAATGTGCCCCGAAAAAATACCAAATGGCACACAAAATATACATTTTTTCAAGTTCAGAGAAATCTAGTACTGCCTACATTTCTCTAACATCAGTCTTAAATCTCCTATGTGCTTGTCAATTAATCCAAATACAGTCCAATCATCAAAATAAACTTCTAGGAATTTATGGATGTATTCTTTAAATACAGCAACTACTACTCTAGAAAAGATAGCTGGTGCATTCTTAAGACCAAAGGGCATTACCATATACTGGAATGAGCCCCATTCTATTGCAAACGTGGTCTTATGGCAATCTTCTAAGTGGATCCTGATCTGGTGATAGCCTGAAAAGCCATCAGTGAAGGAGTAGACCTCCTGTCCTCCCACATTGTCTAGTACTTCATCAGTGAAAGGTGTCGGGAATGGATCGTGAAGCGATGCGTCATTGTGTTTACGTAAGTTGACACAGATCCTGATGTATCCTTTGGTTTTCTTCTCTTGCATGACCATGGGACTAACCCAGTCGCTCTCTTCTACGGGCTCAATGATGCATGCTACTAGCATCTTATCGATCTCATCCTTAAATTTTTCTTCGTAGCACGAATTTAATCTATATGGACGCTGCTTGACTGGTCTAGCATCCTCTTTCAATGGTATCCTCATTACTCCCAGGTCTCCGACTATTCCCTTCATCTCTGTGAACTTGGTGGGAAATAGGTCCTGATAGTCATGTAACAAGTCTGCAATCTGTCCAACTGTTTCATCGGTCCAGTAGCCTCCAATAGAGGCAAACTTTGGTTCTATGTCTGTGCCAATATTGATCTTTTTAATCTTGAGCGGCTCTATGATTTCTGGAGTCTGTAGCTTCGGTCCATCAACATCGTGAGTCCCTTCTGACTCTGGAATGTTGATGTTGTGAGGATCCTCATCCTCCTCCTCTTGTTCTGATGCAAAATTATATCACTCTAGCGCCTCTTCTAACTAGATGGCCCACTCAGGCTGAGTTTGTACTGATAGTGTACAATCCTCAAATATCTTAATATTTATTACATCTAGGTCCTGATCAACATTTGGATACTCAGATTCGAAAGCGAAGGTGAGTAGAAAGCTGTCTTTTAGAAGTGGCCATGTAGTCGTTCCCTTGCACAATTTAGTCTCTGTGTACCAGTTCCATGGAACTGGGTCCAAAGTGTGAATGAATCGGTGAACCCATTCATCCTCGAGAATGTCTTACCAATCCTGTTCACATGTCTGAATGTGTGACCTGGGGTCACTTTCTCCTGTGTATCTCTACTAGAGATATTCTCTGTCGGTAGAGAATATGATCGCCATCAATCTCTTAAGATCATCCCATGACGTGATATTCTCTTTATGTGCATACCGCCATCTTGCAGGTGTGGCTCGTACTGCAAGGTCCATAGCTGCGATCCTCTGCTCGTGAGGAATTTGTTGTTCAAACTGCGTGAGAAAGTCCTGGATAGCTGTTAGATCATGAAATGATGGAATCTCGTTGATCTCTGCGCCAATCCATCGCAGTGACTTAGTCATATACACACATCTGTGCACTGAGACTTCATAAAGTCTGTTCTGCCAGTTCTCTAGACCAACATCCGAATCCAATGCGCATGAGCTATCGCATTGCCAACTAATGTTCCCTTCCGCGGTTGGATTGATGTAGTCGCTCTGGTTTGCAGTGATCTGATAGAGACTGTCCATGTTACATGTCTCTTCCTCTGCTCTGATAGGTTCAATGTATCTAGGACCCTGAAGAGGATATAACGGTGCGATGACCCAGATCTGCGCATCCTTAAAGGTCATTTGTCTTCTTTTTAAATCGATAACGACCATGTTACCGATCACCCAATCAATGCCTAGCAGTGCTG
>LPNX011086328.1:85821-113434 GCA_001517045.1 Pseudotsuga menziesii | reverse complement strand
TGACAGGTCGAAGCATATTGAGATCAAATATCACTATATCAGGGATATGGTGCAGAGAGGAGCAGTGAAGCTCCTGTATGTTGCGATGGAGGAACAGATAGCCGATGTATTGACGAAGCCATTGGCTAGGCTGAAGTTTGAGTACTTCATAGAGAGACTTGGTGTTCTCCAGATTGAGGCTTCCTCCCAGAGACAGTGATGAGATCCAGAGCCATTCTGACATGGTGAGAGGATTGGTTCCTTCCATGGTCAGATGTAAGGGCTGAGATACTTCGTCATGGTGAGAGGATTGGTTCCTTCCATGACTGATATGAGTACTAAGATCCATAGCCATTCTGACAAGCAGCTCAGATGTAAGGGCTGTGCCATTCTGTGCATGGCTAAAGGATTTAGTTCCTTCCATGGCAGATGTAAGTGCAGAAATCTGTCCTCGTTGGAGTTGAGAGTCTTCCATCATTAGATGGGATTGTGCCATTCTGACGAGTAGGTCATATGTAAGGGCAGAGCCATTCTGTGCATGGCTAAAGGATTTAGTTCCTTCCATGGCAGATGTAAGTGCAGAAATATCTCCTCGTTGGAGTTGAGAGTCTTCCATCATTAGATGGGATTGTGCCATTCTGACGAGTAGGTTAGATGTAAGGGCAGAGCCATTCTGTGCATGGCTAAAGGATTTAGTTCCTTCCATGGAAGATGTAAGTGTAGAAATCTCTCCTCGTTGGAGTTGAGAGTCTTCCATCATTAGATGGGATTGTGCCATTCTGACGAGCAGGTCAGATGTAAGGGCAGAGCCATTCTGTTCATGGCTAAAGGATTTAGTTCCTTCCATGTCAGATATAAGTGCTGGCCATTCTATCGAGTAGGACAGATGTAAGGGAAACTGCCATTCTAGGAATGGAGGCACCTGGTCAGTTACCAGGAACACTCAGTCAGGTTGTGCAGATGGCATGTAATTCGGTCCCTGGGAGATCCAATAGGTTGGGCTGTTTGCCCGTAATCAGTCCTGGGATGCTCTTACGAGGTTTTTCCATGACCACATGTAATTCTGAGCCCTGGGAGATCCTATAGGTTGGGCTGTGTGCCCGTAATCAGTCCTGGGATACTCTTGCGAGGTTTTGTGGTGAGACCACATGGAATTCGGAGCCCTGGGAGATCCTTTAGGTTGGGCTATGTGCCCGTAATCAGTCCTGGGATACTCTTGCGAGGTTTTGTGGTGAGACCACATGGAATTCGGAGCCCTGGGAGATCCTTTAGGTTGGGCTATGTGCCCGTAATCAGTCCTGGGATACTCTTGCGAGGTTTTGTGGTGAGGTCACATGTAATTCGGAGCCCTGGGAGATCCTATAGGTTGGGATGTGTGCCCGTAATCAGTCCTGGGATGCTCTTTCGAGGTTTTGTGACGCACCTAATAAGTCCTGAGGATTCCACAGTATGGCCGGTGATGATGAAGACCTGCAGGTGGTGGGCCTACATCCAGCATGAAAAAGGGCTGGCTCTGTAGAAATTCCTATGACGAGATAGTACACACTTGATGATGACCAGTGGAGATCCAGATTGAGATATGATCCAGATCCAGTTACGATGACTCCGAGAGATCCAGCAGTGATGATCCAGATCGAGTGATGTTCCAGATCCTGTCCAGAGAGATGATCCAGATCGAGTGATGATCCAGATCCTGTCCAGAGAGATGATCCGGATCGAGTGATGATCCAGATCTAGTCCAGTGATGTTGATCCAGATCGAGTAATGATCTAGATCCAGTGATGCCATTTTAATGATGATCCAGATCGAGAGATGATCCAGATCCAGATGACTTGAAGATAAAGATGACTCGAAGATGAAGATGATCCAGTTGATGTAGAGAAGAAGACCAGTGTTGAAAAATTGTGTCGAAAGAATACCTTCCTAGTTAAGAGGGAGTGTTGATGTATATGTAACTTCAGAATGTATTCTTATATGTATTTTATATATTGTAACCCAATGTTTATTCCAGGATGTTTCTATTATGTATTTGAGTCATGTGGTCATGCCCCAATGTTTCGATCGGGAGGATTAATAATGTAAACAAGTCATGTCAAGTCATTAGGTAAGTCCCCATAGTTTCTGGGCACTTGGGTTATTATACACTAATTAAGGTGTAGGCTCGAGTATTAATTATTAGGGTTGAGCCTACGTGTGAAATGGCAACTTAAGTGAATGGACTAATATAAATAGAGAGTGTGTGTCTCTCTATTTATCACTTGTGACTTAGCTCTCTTGCTCTCTCAAGTGTGGCGCAATTTTGGAGAAGGAAATTATTGGGCTTGACAGAAGACAGAAGGCTGCTGTTGTGAAGGGAGGTCATCTTACTGTTTTGGGTTCACATCTTGTGGTGATACTATCTTAGAGGAAGTTGAGGGGTTTTCTCCATTTATGGTTTCCCCTCCTAAAATATTTGTGTCTCTTGTCTCTTGTGATGTGCTTATGTGATTGCTGTGCTTGTTATTCTCTCAGTGAAAAGATCTTATCATAATGCTAGCTTAAATGTGATGAAAAACTAACACTGGATATGGTCTACTATCGCCAATAATTTCTATAACTTCAAAGTTTGTATAGCTGCGAAATCCATCAATGTCAACTGGCACCTGCGATAATCGACCCAAGGGTGATACCCGCTGTTGATTAGCTAATCTGAGGTGGATAGGCGATCTGACTAACTTAGGGCTACCCATCTATTCCCATGTCTGCTTAGTCAGAACATTTACCTCTGATCCTAGATCTAGGATGACCTTGTCCATTTCAAATTCTCCAACCTGTGCTGTGAATCACATCTCTCTTCCTGTTCTTGTATGTCCCCTAATACTATGAACAGCGCGTTGTGCACTGCTCATGGATGAAGATGGTTGACACTGATCTATGATGCGCTGAAGTTGTCCAATAGCTTGCTCATTTCTCACGAGTTTTAGACAACCGTGCAGGAAGGATTGTACACTTCCTTCCAACTTGTCTTCATCGCAAGCGCCCGATGTGGTAGCCTGCGATGTCTGGTAAGGGCTAACGCCACAAGGTGCTTGCTGCGGTATGCCCCTAGATGGCGGTACCTGTGATCTTGATTGCATAGAGTCATCAAATAAAGTCTTAGCTTCCTGAAATGTCTGTTTGTTCTTCTGTAGGTTAAGTGGTGTTGCTTTGTTAGGAGCTTTACGCACCCACTCCTGACCTATGGTCTTTTTAGTAACCTGCGATGTCTCATTAGTGGAAGCACCGCTGCAAGTCACAATGTTGACTCTTAGTTCTGGTTCTTCCTGCTCAGCAGCAATAAACTGGATGTTCTGGTGTACTGCTGGCTTAGGTTCTCTGATCTTAGCTATCAAGGTAGGACAGTCTTCTATAGCGTGATCGTAATATTTGCAATAGTTATATGTGGTGGTAGGGATCTGACAGTCCCTAGCATAATGTCCTACAACTCCACAGTTGTAACAAGTGACTTGTCCGTGACCATGGCCAAAGCCTCTGAATCCTCCTCCACGGCCAACATAAGTCAGATCATGCTGTGGTCCTGCTGCTGGACCCTGTGTTTCTGATTGGACTCTGTACAGGTCTTGCTTGCTCCCGACCATGAGATCATAGGCTCGACAATCGTTTTCATCATGGCCTACGGACTTGCAGAAGACGTAGTATAAGTTCTTAGGTGTTTGCACGTACTTCTGAAGTAGAGGGAACTGGTGAGGTAGATGTCCTCTTGTTTTTGATATTTCACACCACGACCCATGGGTTTGTGGTAAGGGGTTAGGAGCCCCGGTTGCTAGATATTCTATAAAGACTGGACAATTATCTTTAGTATGGCCTTGTGCTTTACACTTTATGCACCATATGTCTTGTGCAACCTCTTTCCCTTTATTAAGTTCATGCATCTGTATCATGAGATTAGCCAACTGGTTTTGCAGATTTGTCATACTTGTGTTAGTTTCAGCTAGAGGTGAAGCCTCTAGTTTCATTTCCATCTCCAACGCATCGTCCTGCGTTTGGAGTTTCTGCTACATTAATGGTAGTCTAATGTGAGGGAGCAGTGCTGCAATAAACCATTCCTTATGCTGCTCCAGTGCAAACTCAAAGCTGACTTGGTCTATAAGGGCTTTAAATTTCTGATCGAAGTCCCACACTAACTCTGTAGGTAACTGTTTGATGTCTTTAAGGTCTGTAATGCACTGTGACTCAGACTTAGGTTTCTTAAAATCTTTAATCATGGTGGTCCTGACCTGGACAAGTGTTCTGGGTACCGCTGAGGTATACTTCATATACCATGTTAAGGCTTGTTCTCTCAGTGTAGTGACCAACTATACAAGTTTACTATTATCATCATTGATTTCTTTAATGGTCCACACAGCTTCTCATAGAAACCAATGCTACTCTGGGTCCTCTGCCCCTGTACCCTTAAAGATAGGTAGCTTCATATCATCCCCCATTCTATTTCTACGTGGTGGATGTTGATTTGCTGTGTTACTACCACTCAGCGGTGTAGGTGGAGGTGATGTAGCGGTAGTATGTACTGTCTAGGAACTACTAGACGGAGTTCCTACGGGATTGTTCTAAGTCCCGATCTGTTTCTGTGGGGTATAAGGGTGGTAAGGGATACCCCCTTATATTCTTTCTATGGTACTGTGACTCTGTTGTCTAGTACTATCTGAACTATCTTCAAATATGGGAGAGCTGAAATCTACTTTGTATTCTTTCCACTACGTGTACGTCCAATGTCATCAAAATCACTTTCAAACTCTTGTGACATTACTATCTTTACTTATTCATCTGAAACTAGTTCCATTCTTCCTTTTTCATATAATAGCATCTTAATGGACAAGTTTAAACATTTTAGGTACTTATCACGATATCCTTTGAAGAAGTACCGTTCAGCCTCGCTGAAGATTTTTCTCTGGTCCACTGCAAACTCTATGGCGAAGCCTTCTAGCACACTCGCAAGCCAGAACTCTACTGTCCTCGTAATGGGATTATCAACGTTATTCACGGTCTGAATTAGCTCCGATGTCTACACAATGTTTCTTTTCTTCTTGAATATGTTCTTGTCAGTCAACTTTGATAACCAGTCATAAATCTCATTTCCAAAGGTTGCAAAAAAATATCGCATGCAGGTCTGTAACGATATGTTTTTGTAACCAATCCTATGTACTCAGTCTAGGAATATTTTTCTCTCGTTCAGCAAACTCTTTCTCATTAGACACAAACCACTCATTGAGTTTGTCTCTAGTAGGATGCCAACAGAACATCTGTGCTCAGTTTGTTTAAAACTGGCAACGGAACCATTTGTTGGTCGTCTGGGCAGACCCGGGTTTACTATAATGAACCAAGAACACCCCTAGCTCACTGGACCTTTCAGCGATAGGCCGCGAAGTGGCCTGAAGTCTCACCCAAAGTGATCCTAATGGGTTGGTCAAGGACTCAAGTGTCTAGACCAGGTTCTGTATGGCATCCTGTGTGTGTCTCGCAGCTCTTCTTAGCTCGCAAGACCGCTCTTTCATTTCTGCGACGTGATGCACAGTTTCCTCTTGCTTGCAATGAATCCAACCTTTATCTCATTGCCACGCGTTGGGAAAAACCTAACTCTCTCCTACGCTCACTCCTCAACCCACGGTATAGTGCACCGCAGCTCCTCTGCTGGTGCGATATCGCCTCCCTACGATATCCTACCGCTGCGACTCAACGTACTTATCTTACTGGCGTTAAATTACCAGACACAATACGCAAAGATTTTTTCTACTGCGACTCTTAACTGTCTCAAGTGAAACTTAGACAAACCCCTTATACAGAATACTTAAAGACTTCAACTTGCATTTATCCCTGTAATATGCCGTGAACTGAATAACACACACATACATTTACTGTAAGCAAAGTTCATGTAATGAATGACAGATATAAAAAGTAAATACAATCACATGAATCAAACACATAACACTCTGATTTTACGTGGTTCACTTCCAGGATGGAAGTTATGTCCACAGAACTGTGTTTCTATATTAGAACTTGAGAGAGGTACACAGTTCTGCTGCACCACATATGCAGCTAGAGATCTTCTGGGTAACTCCGCACACAGTCTGGAGCCCTTCTCTCTTAGATCTCTTCTCTATCTCTATATTGCCTTGTTACAATATAATCTCACTGTCTCTCTGTCTATCAATCCCTGCGGATTGTTACAATACAAAATAACAGTAAGCTAACAGACTACTGATAATTTGACTAGCTAGATGGCCTAAAATGCCCAAAATGCCAACCTTTTACAATACAAAATAAATCCATTTATAGGTGGCCCGAAGGTCTCGCCATTACAACATTGTGGGCCTGTCCCAACAGTAACCCAAACCCTAACTAGTGACAGTCGGCATATCTGTACTTGGGGTAGCCACTTTTCATCACACCACTTCTCTCTGCAGTCTTCCATGCTTCCCGGCGCTGACCATGGGTACTATGCATCGCTTCCCTTCTTCTGTCCTTTGTCTTCAATACCTCGGCCTCGTTTCTCCTTTTCCTTTATGAGGGTAGCTGAGCCCTCCTGTCTTCACCACTACATTCAATGTAGTGGTTGAGCTCTCTCTTCTCGGTCGCTCAGGTACTATCATCTTCCTTGACTTCTCTGTTCCAACAGTCATGGTTTCTGGTTCTGCTCTGCAGCTAGAAACATGCTACGACGTCATAGCTTCACCTTATCTCTTCGTATTCGCCAAATTGTCTATCCACCAAAATGGCAACTTTTCCTGTAGCTGCGGGACTCTGCTCCAACATGTAGCTGAACGGAAGAACCGCACTTTAAAATAAATGGCTAATTGTATGATCCAATCTAAGGGACTAAGTCTTCAATATTGGGCTAAGGCCATAAATTGTGCAAATTACATAGTTAATCGCACACCCACTAAAGTTTTATAAGGTTTAACACCAGAAGAAGCGTGGAGTATAATTAAACTAGATGTAAGTCACTTTCGTGTGTTTGGTTCTGAAGCATGGGCTCCCATTTCGGATGAAAAACAGAAAGCATTGCAGCCTAAAAGTGAAAAGTGCATATTTTTTGGATATTCAGAATATGTAAAAGGTTATAGACTTCTTCATCCACATTCTCGTGATATAATCATTAGAAGAGATGTCAAATTTGATGAAAATCTCTTGGCTTGCGAGTCTAACTTGGTGGGTGTGCCATCTTTGGCTTGCGATACTGATTCGTTGATTGTGCCTTCTTGTTCTTCTTTCAACTTTCTTGATAGGTTTCCAACTCTAGTTTCTGATGATGACAGTGAGGATGAAAATCCACCTCCACCTGCTCATGTTCCTCCAATTGCACGAGCACCAATACTTCCTCGATGGGTCCGTTCAACATGTGAAGCAGTTGGTGATCTTAGAGATCAACGTCAAACACATTATCAGTTTTAGCGATCCTCTTCTCTTTTGGCTCAAGTTTTTGAGAATCATGATCCAGAAACTTTTGCAGAAGTTTTAGGAAACCTAGATTGGTATGCAGCTATGGATGAAGAATATTGTTCCTTAATGGCGAACGATACTTGGGATCTTATTCCTCTTCCAAAAGGAAGAAAACTTGTTAGATGTAAATGGGTCTATAGAACTAAGTGCGCATCAGATGGAAGTGTTGAAAGACTTAAGGTAAGGTTAGTTTCCAAGTTTTTCCCAAGTTGAAGGGATTGACTACAATGAAACCTTTTCTCCCGTCGCAAAAATGCATTCCATCCGCCTTATTCTTTCCCTTGTAGCCTTACATAACTGGGATGTCCATAAAATGGATGTCAAGTCTACCTTTTTACATGGTGATTTACAGGAGGAAATTTAGATAGAATAACCTCTTGGATATGTTCAGGATAACTCTAGCATTTTCTGTCTCCTTAAGAGATCCTTATATGGCCTTAAGCAAGCTCCTAGAGCTTGGTATGCCAAAATGGATAGCTTTCTCCTTGACACTGGTTTTTATAGATGCCATTCTGACCCCAATGTCTATACCAAGAAATTAGGAAACCATCTCATCATACTTTTTCTTTATGTTGATGATATTATCCTTACTGGTAGTGACCCTAAACTTATAACCCATGTGAAATCCAGTCTTAAGCAAAATTTTGAAATGTCAAGCTTGGGAAATTTGGATTATTTTTTTGGTCTTTGAGTCTTGCAAACCAAAGAAGGAAGATTTATTTCCCAGTCTAAGTATGCTTATGACCTTCTTCGTCGCTTCCATATGGAAGATTGTAAACCAACCCCTTCTCCCTTCCTGCCTGGAGTCAAAATTTCTGCCACTTGTACTTCCCCTGAAGTAGATGCCACCTTGTATCGTCAACTTTTTGGTAGTATTTTATACTTGACTCATTCCCATTCTAACCTTTCCTTTGCCATTGGTCGTGTTGCTCGTTATATGCAAACTCCTCATGAAAGTCACTGGAAAGCAGCAAAAAGAATAATTCGATATATTCGAGGTACAATTCAGTTTGGGATTCATTACAGTATAGGGGGGAAACCTTTGTTAGTGGGTTTCATTGATTTAGATTGGGCCAGCAATCCTGATGATCGAAATTCTACTACAGGTTATGTTTTTAGTCTGGGATCTGGACTCTTCACTTGGGTTTATAAGAAACAAAAAGCTCTTGCTCTTTCTTCAGCATAATTAGAATATTGAGTCACAATTAATGCCAGTCAGAAAGCTTTATGGCTTCAATAGATCCTTTTAGAGTTTGGATTCGAGCAGCAACAACCTACTCCACTTTGGTACGACAATCAAAGTGCCGTCAAGCTTGCCAAAGATCCAGTTCTACATCAGCATAATAAACACATTGATCTACACATGCACTTCATCAAAAATATTGTTCATGATCGTGTTATTGAAGTGCTCTATTGCCCTACAGATGATCAATTTGTAGACATCTTCACCAAGTCTCTTACAGAAGTGAATTTTTCTAAACTTTGGTCTATGTTGGGAGTTTAGGAATGTGTCCTTAAGGGGGGATAGGCTCTAATGCCTCCTTCCTTCTCCTAATAGTGTCACTTTTGTAAATCCTTCAATCCTATCCCAAGTTGTTCTTAAGGGGAGGATGTTTGGATATTTAGACACTTAGGAGTTAGTTAAGATCAACTTGTGTAATATATCCGTTCGGTAAAAGTGTGTTTCTTTAGTATGCATTTGTAAATATTCTAATCCGATGGTCACAATATTTTCTATACATAGAGTGATCCGATGGTTCAACTTCTCTTAGATCATACCTAACATTGATCCGTGGCTTAACACCCAATTGGTCCATGATATCTATTTAAAGAGCATGGAGGGTCCTTGGCTAGTTGATCGATTATGAGAAGCTCATGTAACTTTCTTTCTTTTTCATAATAAATTTCTCCAAGTAGCTATTTGGCTGGGGCCATGGACTGTTTCACTCTCGAGGGTTTTAACCACGTGACAAACATCGGTGTGTTGATATGTGATCTATTTGTGTGAAGCGGTTGTTGAAGGTGTTCGGTATTTTGGGAGTACCCTGTGTACCCGAACAAAACATATGGCCAAGGAGAATTTGAACCTTATAAATACATCCTTTGCTTTTATCGAGAATAAGTTATTAATCCTTTAAAAATAAAATTTATATAAACTAGTAATACTTCACTCCAGAATACACCACATTGTGTCTCATCTTCTATTTTGGGCCTACCAACCTCAGAGCTTAAAGAAGGGAGGCTTTCAAAATAAATTGGGAAGTATATAGACTTCTGATAGCTCCCACTAAGAAGAAAGTACCATATCATGTCCAACACATTAAACATGCAAGCAATCTGTACATCCTTCCCAAGGAGGAGACATTCAACTCACCAAGGGCCATCCTTTCTAGATTGCTATTTCCGCCCATCCAAGAAGAAATGAGCAAAGTGAACCATTGACCTTAATATATGGTTATTGGATAGAGGGAATCAACAATCGAAATAATCTCAGGGTTCAGAAAGTACCAGTATAATCTTTGATATGACTTAGTTGTTATGTGTATTCATGTAGATGCATTTTCTAGCACATTGGTTGAGTCAAAGAGTTGTAATACATTAGTTGTATAAAAATAGGTTGGTGTTATAATAAAACATTTTTCAAAAAATAACCATTGTTCTCTCTTTTTTCGTTTTTCTTATGGCAATATGTGAGTGTTTAGCTTCTTTGGCCTATGAACTTTTCTTTTCTCTCTGACTTATGGTTTTTGCAATCTAAGAGGGATGAAATCTGAATTTGTTTTGATTAAATCTACAAAATGTTGGAGCCTTATATATCTTGTATTCCTATAATTTTATATATTGTAACCATCACCAACACTTTAAATGTCACAATCTCAAAAAAATAGTAATTGAAGGAAATTATGAGGTATAAGTTAAATATAATATGATGAACATTTTTAAAGGATGGAATGCCAATATATATTGTAACCATCACCAACACTCTAAATGTTATAATCTCAAAAAAGTAGTTGTTGAAGGAACTTATGAGGTATAATTTAAATCTAATATGATGGAAATTTTCAAAGGATTAAATATGCCTAAGCCTTACTTGTACTGCTCAGCCCCTATACCACTTTGACAAAGAAGCTCCATGGTAAATTTTTGCCAACTTGAATCTTCCTATGTGATGGGTAATTTTAGTATGAGTTGGCCTTTCATGAATTTGAAATTTAGTAAATATCTAAGGAAAAACCTAGAAAGTGGGAAGGTTATCTTAGAAGATAATGGGTAATTTTAGTATGAGTGGTCCTTCCATGAATTTGAATTTAGTACAATCTAAGAAAATACTTAGAAAGTGATCAGTTCCTCTTGTCAAATAAGAAATCATTTTGAGCTAACTAAATTCCCCAAAGACGTGGGGATGGAATAAAACGATCCTTGATATTCCGTCCAATCCAAATATGCTATAGACCTAACATTTTAATATATCCTCCAAAATCTGAATAGAGAAAGTGCATTCTATGGCCATGTGTGTGATATTCAATTGAGTAGATTTAGAACGAATAGAATCACTAGGAAATTGTGTTTTCCTATTCTACATTGATTCCCATGTCAACAGTCTATTGTTTAGGGAAAGCCACATATGAATAAGAGTATTTGTGGTTCCTTCAGCTTCCAAATTTTACACCACCATCACCTAACCAATTGTAAAGAGCAATAACATATCTGGATTGAGTACCTCCCCCTAGTATTACTCAAAGACCACCCTAGGGCATTTGAATCCTCCCTAATTCTAAGTGACTTATCCATAGCTCAAAGATGTATCCATTAAAAAAATAGACACGATCCCCTTCTATGCCCAAATATAGCTGTGACTTCCAGCCATGGTGCCATATGTTTGCATATGCATTTTCCACAACCTAATCACAAATCAGCTCAATAAGTGTAGTATAATAATCACCTTCGTGGGAAGATACATTTCATTACCATATATAATAATAGCATCATATCATAGTCTAACCAATATCACATTCCCTACATTACAATATAGGTGATTTGCAATTACAAGAAAATCTAAGACCAATGATTTCCATGGATTGAAAACATTTTAAGACTTCTCCTTCAATTAGCTTTCCAATCATACAAAGGCCCAATGCTAATATAATATTGAATGCTACTTTTCTTCCATGTGATATCTTTAGTGATTAAATTCCAAAGAATTTTGGCTTCTAGATAAATGCCAAAATAGTGAATATGTTTGAGTCCCCACCTCCTCTCCCTTTGGTTAGGAAATGGACTGCCACTTTACTAGATGGAAAACACACTAATTTATACTAAAATATATTTTGTGCTCATTTTTACTTAAAATGTATCTCATATCATTCTTGTTATATCAATTAGGCATAAAAATAAATTCCATATATTTAAGGCAAGCCAAATATAACTTAAAACCCAATGCATATTGTCACCAATCCCATTGGAAAACATAATAAACATGTGAAGATTAGTATAGCTACAAAATATCCCTTAATTTACTTTCTTGAACCTTATCAACAAAACTACACAAGATAAACAATTTTATGCTCCCACTTTAATACCCTTTATACATCAAATCCTCTTAGCTTCTTGTGTATACCATATAAGACATGATGTAGTGAGTAAGTGGAAAAGGGTCAACCTTGTCCCATTCCTCTAATAAGCCTTAAAAATGGGGAGGCAACATCGCTAATAAGAAAAACAAATGAAACCAATGTAACAAAACTCATTATCCTATTATAAATATAAGGTTTAAAACTACTATGAATTAGTAGATGCCCTATATACAACAAACAAGATCTATATTAAGTTTTATAAAGATCTAATTTTAAATAACATCATGCGTCGATGCTTGTTAAATTGATTTCAATGAAGCTCTTATCCTCATGTATTTTTGTTTCTTTGAAGAAATCAAATTTTCTCGGGTATCTATTATGTGAGAGAATTTTTTTTAAACATTCAACCAACACCTTAAAACTTATCTCATATATACAATTGCATAAAAAATAGGTATGAAATCATCATAAGAGAAAGGATTGTAAATTTTAGAATAAGGGAAATGAATAATTCTTTCTATCAAGACCTTACTAACAATTATTTCTTCTTCAACACTCTTAATAATTTCTCTCCCAACAAATTAGAATATCCAATGAAGAATTCTACAATCCAACAACGTGTACTTAGGCTCTTGTCCTTTTTGAAACAGGTTAAAAATGCACCATAAGTTTCTCCTTAGGAATATCCTCACACATCCACCTATTAAATTCTATCACCAACTATGAAGAAAAGGATACAACCATTATGATATATGTTATATAGTACTCGGGTTTGATCAATTTGATCAAACGTTTATACCACAAATCAACCAATTCTCTATAACTTGTAAAAACAACCCCTTGATGATTCTCCATCATCCATATAGTATTCATTCTCTTTTTTTGGTTTTCATACTAATGGAAGAACTTAGTATTATGGTCACCAAGATCCAGCCAAGTTTCTTTTCTCTTGAGCCTCTGTCCTATTTCAGGGAAAATCCCCTAATGGATATTGGGTTGGAGCTATCATAGAGTCGTGCCCCATAAAGCTAATTCAAACAATCCTTTTGAGAAGCAATTAAACAAATTATCTAGAAATTTGAAATCAGAGATCAAGTTCTACCTTTGGTCCAATGGTTGTATAACATCCCTCTCATTTCTAATCTAATTGTATCCTTGAAAACCTATAATCACCAATGCAAATGAGAATACAAATAGAAAACTGCAAATATAATGGATTAACTGCAAATAAATGTGTCAAATTATCAAGATTGAACAAAACAAAATCGAACACATTATATGACAAGAAAGAGATTTTTTATATAATGATAAACAACGAAATAGAATAATGATGTCACCTGCTCTTAATCGAGGCATTTTTCTGAGCTAGAATATGAGTTCCTTGTCCTTTTCCACACACATGCACAACTCCATGTTCAATGGGAAACAAGCCCATTGAAACAAGGTTGTAGTTTCTTAGCTATATAATGAGTGGAGGCTACTTGAAATGCAGATTTCCATATATGGGGTAATGATTTGCAGACCTAATACTAGGGTAGTGTATTCAATAGGAAAATTTTTAGGATAAGGATGCTATAATGCTCTCTCCTCCTTCACACACTTTTTGTATCCTCTTTTATACTTTTGGTGAGGTGGTCATTAGAGGAAATTTAGGGTCTAAAATGGGCCTTATAAGAAAATGATCCATCATAATTTCTTGGTGAGTTGGAATTCAAGAAATAATAGAATTTCAATAAAATGAGTAACCATAATGGTTGAATTGACATATTCATCATAGAAAAAACAATTTTTTCTATTTGTATTTTCAACATATCTTTGTTTGTTTTTACTCAAATTTCAAGAGGGAGAACTCTTGGATGCAGAATTAAATTATGCATCCAACGGGTACCCACACTACATACTTTTGACAGACGTTGTTGCCCCAAAAACATGAAATACCAAAAAAAAACTTAGTTATTTCATGTCTTTGGGGCAACGAGCTCCATCAAAAGTATGCAATGTAGTACTCATTGGATGCATAATTTAATCCCGCATCTAACAATTGCTCCATTCCCGGAATTTAAGTAAGAACATAGGGAGATACGTTGAAAATACGAACATAAAAGCATTTTTTTTCTTTCCTCCTCCAAAATTAATAAATATTATTTTATTAACTTGACTACTATTTTATTATTTTCCTTAGCAGGCCAATTTTAGACCTCAAATTTCCTCTGATGTAGGGATGTTATAGTTGTTATATACAAGAAAAAGGAGGTTGAAACTTGTGAAACATTTTTCACTTTTCCAAAGAAATATATATATTTCTAACCTCAAAATAGGTCATACACATGATGTACACTCAGAGTATATGTGCGCTACTCAGTAACAAGGCATGTATGTCCATAAAACATGGATTGTTTTTTATGGTTTTGACTAAGAAGGGATAATTTTATTGAACGATAGAGGGACAAGGAAGTTTGCATATGATTAATATCAATTAAAATGAGCATTTTGCAATGATGTAGAAAAATATACCATAGCATGCCATATCTTCCTTTCATCAAGAATATTTTTATTTTGTAGATCCAACTCATTAAGCCTCACAAAATGCTCCAGATGTTTTACTTGTAACAATCTTTCCTATATATTTCTCCATATATTTGAGATGACAATCAATTTTTTATGCTTCTACTAAACAAAGGCATGACAATTTCTTTAAGATATTTAGGAAAAAGAAAGTTTATTGGACAAAACCCTAGAAGCATGGCCAAAAGGCCTCCATTTTGTTTTTTGTCAAGTGGAATAACACCCTAACTAGCAGGTTATCCATTGGGTAAGGAACCACGAACCTAGGGAATTTAAGCCGTCAAAATAACCCGGGGATCACATTGACTTGCACCGCACAAACCCTTAACATGGTTGTATTTTTGGTATCCACGGGGTTTCGAAACAATGACCTTTCCACTTAGTGGCATATTAACCATCACCTGCCACCAACTGTTCTACATCTCACGGATAGGTCTCCAATTATTTTTAGTAAGATCTTTTAATTCTTCTTCTTTTGACTACCCTAGATTAAATATGATTAATACTCATAACTTCTCGTTATTTTTCTCCAATTACAGTAAAATAGGGTTGTCTTAAAAAATCATGCCATCCTCAATACAAGACCTACATGGATCCATATTTTGTAAGAAGTTGGTTGAAATTCACCTTATATTTAGAAATTCCTTGACATATATCCATATCTTCCACAAGGTATTCTTAAGTTAAATATCCTCTACATCCATTAAAACACTACAATCTATAGATAATGAATGAAAACATTTTTTATTCTCGTTCGGTATGTTGTGGAACCCCACCCCCCTGCCCCCCTACAAAACAAATCCTACGATATACTTAGAGTGAAGTTTAAATCATCTCTTGAACTGACCATGCTATCCTTTATGATTTTCCCATTAAATAAATTCTCCAAAATTCTTTCATGTCCTCATATATAGTCCATACACATTCAAGAGAATAAAATCATGGAACATGATTTGACTTTAAAGTTGTATGAATAGATATTAAATATCAATGCAAGAATTTTGTAGACACAAACTATATTACCATCTAATGATAATATCCCTTGAAATACCAATAGGGTCAACAAGAAAAAAGTTTCATACTTGGAAATGTCCCCTCAACATTTTCGATAATGGAGGTCCACCATTCATGCCTCATATGAAATTTTAATTGACCAATTCTCTATTTTTATGAATATAGATAGTGCAAATATCTTCCTCTAATTTTAATTAATAGAATCTTCATTAAACACCACACTTTGTAGGATGTCCCACTCAAACCTCTATAATACCATAGTGAAAATATCTTCCTCTAATGTTAATTAGGAGAATCATAATTAGATACCATAGTATGGAGGTTGGCTCACTCTGAAAACCTATATAAAAGGACTGTTAGTTCTAAACCCAATTAAGTGTAACAATGAATACAACTATTAAGCATAAACATAAAGTAAAACAATAATGCACACACAGATATACATATATTTTACCATGGAAACCCTTAACTAAGAAAACCAACTTAACGAGAGCGTCATCATTCTCTTTGTTTCTTTTGTTGTGTTAACTCAACTATTTACAATACAATATATAGGTATTTACCAACCTACAAAACCCTAATTCCTAAACCATAATCAACAACCCCCGAACCCCTTCCAGAAGGTGGGTAGTCATGTAGAGAATATAGCACATACCCAACAAAGACATCAATGTCCCTATTCTATTTAGATTTGACTACATATTAGTGGCAATGATGTACATATTATTTTTTCCATTTAGAACTATGATCAATATTCTTAGGAATATCCATCCCTAACATACATGGAATTGACCCAAGGAATTTATCTTTATCATGCTCAAACAATATTTTCCCCTTTTCCTATTGTCATTAACACCTTAGAGAGTGACTCACTAGTTCTTCACCACATCAAAAGTCCCTTTACCAAATTTCTTAAATCCCTTCATAGACCTACTAGGGATATGATCAGATGTACACACTTCAACTAAATACAGTTACATCCTAGTGGAACAAGTAGGATTTTCATTATGTAACAAATCATGGGGTTATTAGGCTTACCATAAATATCAGGATTTGATCATGAAGGAAAAATGAAAGCATTCTAATGCACAAAGTGTTAACACCAAAAAATGTCCACATAGATCTCTATGGTCCAAAGCATAATTATACATCATAATCCCACCATTATTTCATCTATTTTGACCTTCACAATTAATTACACCAAAATTGGTACAAAACATCATTATTCCTTCCCCCATAAATATAGGGAAGTTGGGCATTTATTGCAGCATAACCCCCATTCTCTCAAAAAGGACCAAAAAATCCTTAAATGAGAATGGGTTAAAAACCACGGATAAATACCATACATTATGAAAAACCATGGGTCAATACCATGGGAAAGAATATCCTCGATCATCCTATAAATACATTGTGAAGCTCTCCACACAAAAATTCCCAAACTTTTTAACTTTACATCCAAACACTTTTCATATGGGAACCTTCCATTCCTACAACTTGTTGTTCGTCGATTGCACACCAGTAGCAGAAATCTTCTGAAAGCTGTCTCCTCACTTGAGAAAGTGGGAGACGTGTGACTTTGGGGGAAAGCATAGAGCTAGGTACTGTCACCTACTCCTAAGTCCTCTGTTTAGGCTAACTCCTAACGAAGCCAAGGGGGGTAGTCCCTAACAAAAAGTTTTCTATGGCTCAATGTTTTAAGTTAATTTTTAGATGTTTTTGGATGCGAATGGGTGTTGTTTAGGAGTTACTGTGATTTAAAATGATTAATATTAGGGGGATGATGATTAATCAAAGCAATCCATGTTGCTAAGAAGAGATCACACAAATAAGCAAATATTCCAAACTTATAACTTAAGCATTCAAATATAATCAATTGAAATGGCCCATAGACAGTTGATCAAGATAGAAAATTAATAAAATATAACAAAGGACCAGTGCCTTATGGAGTCAAATAAATGCATGAAATAAAGTCTAGGAATCAAGCTAGTGAGTATTAGGTTTTGCAAGTGCTCTTGGTAGATTTTAAAAGTTTTTGATAGTGGTCTTGCTTAGAGTGTCAAAAAAAGTTTGTCAAAGCTGGGAGACTCTTCTAAGTTCCCTCCGTTGAAGACATGTCAGGCCCGCCCAGTATCCCAGGTTGGTATCGCCAAGATTGACCAGCTAGCCAAGAATCTAAGATAGTGGAAGGTTCTGACGCCTTTACTAGGAAGTACTTTGGAAGAATCCCTACAACGCCGGTGCATTGGTTACGGGTGTTTAAGTATTATTAAATTACTCTTGTAGGGTTTAAAGATCTAGTGTTGTTTCTGGGTATCTCGATCTGGGATCGGTCAGAGCATACTCCAGCAAGGACGGGAGGGAGTTAATTAATTAAAAGGGGTGTGTGTTTTGAAGGTTTTATTAAGTTGATTAATTAAGACTCTCCGACAAAGAGCGCTCTTTACCCTGTATTATGACAGTGGTTCAAGAGACTTAGCTAATCTAGATGGGACTAATGCAGGGATTATAAACCTAGCATGCTCTCCGATAGAGAGTGATCTTGACTTGTATTTTTTCAAGTTCAAGAGTCTTACTTAAGAGTTAATTGATTAAACAATGCGAATAAAAAGAAAATATGACTTATTAAACTCTTCGACAGAGAGCAATCTTGATCCACCTTATGGTGTGATTCAAGAGATTTAAGCAGTTGATTTACTCAGAAAGATAAACAATTTAAAAGAGTAATCAAATTAATTAATGAAATAGAAGTGATAGATTAACAATTAATATTCTAAGCATAAGATACAAATGATGAGGAAAACAATCACGTCTAATCTAAGCATGTAAAAGATGGATGCAACACAATCCTCCCCAAATGGGGGAGGATGGGAGTGGGGACTTAAAAACCCCACTCAAACAAAAGATGCTTTATTAAAATTATACAAATTTCCTTTAGGAATTTAATCCTTGAAAGGACTTTCGAAGGAAAGTATACAACTCTATTATTATTTCAACTTGCGTAAAAAGGAGAGTGATTTACTTTTACTTGGAGATTTTCTTGAAACTTGCCAAAAGGGAAAATAAGAAGTTTGAATGAGAGCAAAAGAACAAGGCAAAAGAAGGCTGAAATAAAAGGAAGCGGAGGGGAAGAAAGAGGGAAGGCAAAGAGGAAGTAAAAAACAAGAAAAGGGAGGAATAGGACAGTGAACTAAGAAGCTAAGGGATGAACAAAATTGAAGAAAATGGGACAGCGAACAATGAAATAAGTGGCTGTCATAAAAAGTACAAAATGGGACAGCGGACAATGAAATAAGTGGCTATCATAAAAAGTGCCAAACGGGACAGCGAACCATGAAATAAGTGGATGTCATAAAAAGTGCAAAACGGGACAGCGAACCATGAGATAAGTGGATGTCATAAAAAGTGTAAAACGGGACAGCGAACAAAAAGTAAAAGAAATGACCAAAAACAAGGTTAAAGGAAGCCCAAAAACTAGGGCAAAAAGAGGCAAACAAGGAAAGAAAGCTAGGGCACACTAGGGCTGTCCAAAATGGAAAAAAAGGATGGTAAAAGAGAGAAAAAATGGGGTAGTGATGAAGAAAAAGTGCGAAAAGGAAAACAAGTCAAGGAGGAAAGGGGCTAGCAAGCAAGGAAACAAAAGAAGTCAAGGAGCAAAGGGAGAACTAGAGGAAGGAAGTTTGGTAACCAAGAAGTATTTAAATTTATGAAAGAATTTGAGATGGAACTTTGGAGGAAGATCTCCTTGTTTTTTCCTCTTTGAAAAAGCCAAACTCTCTGTAGGTCCTAAAATTCAACAATGTTAGAAGGTTCTTATTATGATGGAGATGAGTTTGATGCAGCTGAGCTCGCACCCTTCTCCAAATGGCAAGATTTGTAAAGACAATCCAACTTGATACCCAGTGAGATCAAACAATAAAAACTAGTATGCTAGGAATATGCAAATCAAGATCAATACTTCATATAACTGAATATTTGTACCCATCTAGATTATGATAAACTTTGCATAATAAACCAACTTGACAGCAGCAAATGGTAAATCTTATGTTCTAATAATAGACTTCTAAAGCTAGTTGTTTGATTCAACACATAAATAACAAATTGAAAGCATGGAAAGAGATCACCTCATACAACACATCCACCAATGAAGAGACAATCCTGTAGACCTCCAAAGTCGAAGAGATTTATTCAATAATATAATGATTACAATTTTTTGCAGAGTTTCTATGCCCAAAATTCCATGATAATAGAGCTGAAAGAGCCTCTATTTAACAAATGAGAGAGTGCTAAAACCCTAAAACCAACCCTAACCAGGTTATCCAGCTAACAAAGAGCCTAGACCTAAACTAGAGAATCGGGAGTGAGGGGAGGCCTCCACCCAGGCAAGGCACCCCCACTCCAAACCTGTGCACTGAAAACAAACCAAGGATGAGGCCACATGTGTGAGTATGGATGTAGGTAAGCTCATCCTTTAGGTATGGAAGGAGCCTGATCTAGGTTTGGGAAGCCCACTGATGGTGTAAGCTTCAGTCTTCACCTCGATCAAATCATCGGACCAATGAGAGCTCTCCATCTCATATTTAGCTGGGGATGACAAGTCTAATAACTGATAATAAATTAATTTCTCTCTTAATGATGACTGAAGTTGAGTTATGATAACTCCAATCATCATAAGTGTTCCATGAGATGTCATTTAGTGATCCGAAAACAAGATCTTTGCTACTCTATGACGTTAACATGAATTGCATAAAGAGCATGAATGAAGCTCACAAATCCATAAGAAGAGAACCAAACAACATAGACAATACGCACATAAAGAAAACAAGTTGATAACGGAGTTCTTCCAGGATGGACTATGTCTCCGGGCCTGCTTCTTAATAGGAGGGCTGATCTATAATCTCAGCATAAGGAAAAATACATGGCAATTATACAATGATACCTTGGCGACAATGGTCAGGAAGAGAACCACTGCCCAAAACACAACAAGACTGCTTCCAGCAACTCCGAAGCCTGAAGACAGTGGAAAACGAGTATAAACACTCGTACCTTCCTCCTGCAGAGCTACACAATCTCCCTTCTCTCCTTTAGCTACAAATTCTCCACTCCAAAGCATGAGTGGAAAATGGAAACTAAGGGGGCTTATATAGCCATGACTTGCCTCTCTTCACATTTTCCTCATGTTCTCTTTGGTTACAACAAATTTTTCCCAAGAAGGATTATGGTTCCAACTCCCCACACTTGGATAGGCTCTTCTTAAATTATGTAGTTGACATAGTTACAACTATGCCAACCACATTTTATATTTTTATAATATTACAATAAAATTCTTTTCCCCCAAAACCACATGGTTCATTGAACCCACAATATGGTTTTTTTGTTTAAAACAAATTTGTTATAATGTAAGTTGTTTTTAGACCCACTTATAACCCATTTTATATAGTTTATAATTCGACATGTGCTGAAATAGAGCGCAGGCTCCTGTGCTGGTCGGAGCTCCCGGTCACGCTGGAGGAAGAACCAAGGTTGGGGCTAATCCCTGGCTCCTTTGGGGCTCGAAATGCTACTTTAAATAATATTATTTCCATACATTATTTAAAGAACACCACCAGCGTAGTTGGTAAAGGCGTAGAGACAGGGTATGGGAGGTCAGGAGTTCGAAACCGGCAGAGCAGCAACATTTTGGTGAACTTCAATCAATATTGGCCAATCTGGTGCTGCCACATGGTAGTTTCAGATTGGTCCACCTCAACACCCAGTCATCTACCAACTCATCTGCTATACTTCCAACTAAGTTGCGCAGTTGCCTCTGTACTGACACATGTCGCATTCGGATTGGTCCATACTGCTGACTGGATAGCCACCTCATCATTCGTACATGACACGTGTCACATCCTGATTGGATCATACTGCCACCTGTCTGTTCGTACAACTGCCACATCATCCATCCGTACTGTACAGATGCCACATGTCACCCTGCCAGTGGTGCCACGTGGCACCCCCATTTTGCCAAATTTGCCTATTTCATCAATACAACAGAACGCACTAAATTTCTCATACGGAGTCCGTTTGAGGCAAAATGAATGCCGTTGGAATTGTCTCGACGAGCCCTTTGATCTAACGCCAGTTTTGCTGAGATTGGAGGACTTCAAAAAAAATTTCTTCTTGGATCCTCCTGGATCATTTAGCCTTTTATTTTACTGAATTTGGATTAATTTAGGGAGTTTTAGTTTTCTCCAAAATAATCATTTATTTTAATAAAAATCGTTTTTTACTAAAAATCATTTTTTTACTCAAAACTGACTTTTTTGAGTAAAAAGGCATTATGTGTCCAATTGCTAATCTGAAAGTTGGCTCTGACTGGTTGGCTGATCAAGAATGATTTTTGGCTTAAGGTTAGAGCCTTCAATCACTGAATTCTGAGTCTGAATCACAAACGGGTTTTTTCCACTTAATTTATGGAAAAATTAACCCAAAAAACTTAGGAAAATTAATTAAAAATTAAAAAATTAAAAAAAAATAATTTTTCACTGTTCGAAAAAGATTTTTTTGAAATTTTTTTATGTGTCCAGATGACTTAGGACATAACCATGATCTATATAAATAATGTCTAGTAGGATTATAATACTCAGTTGGGCTCTAATAACCCCCCAAGGCCCAGAATTCAACATCGGGCATTCCAGCTTTGGAGGAAGCGGGAGAAAACCTCGTCAATTATACTCAGCTGAAGGTAGAGCATAATTGTTAGGGGCAAAAAAATCCCTGGAATACCCTATTTGAGATTCTATGTCTCAGGAGACTGAACCACTCAAAAATATCCTACTAGCACATTTTATTATAGACCCCGCGGGGCCATGGTCAAAATTATTCAAATAAGAAGGTGACTAGCCAATATTGGCTAGACAAGTAGACGGATCGACTGATACACTGGAATCAGACTTTGAACAAGTCTGTTAACCGGCAGCTCCTCAGGTAACCCAACTTATGGTACAAAAAGTTGGATAACACAACTTTTTCCACACCATCCCACATTGTACGTTGAATTTCCTCCATGGAACCCTTGATTCCTTTCCTGGGAACAACCCTTGTTGGAGAGAATTGGAGAACCAAATCATGGGAGCCACCAAACCACATCCTCAAATGGGTGCAGTGGCCCATCTTATTGAAATGTATGTGTTATACCAAAATCCTGTCACCATCATGTGATAAGACATTTGACATACCTACTTTCCCTAAATCCCAGCTTCTGGAGTGGAAACCCATATCATTTGTCAATCTTTTCATACAAATTCCCAGCACCATGCCTGACCCTTTATCCATACGCGGTACCCTTGTTTGCACCACCCATACTCTATTTCCCACAAGCGGTGCCACTGCTTATGGCCCTTAGTCCATAAGCGGTTATTACCATAACCGCTCTGTCATTGAAGGAGAAATGCGGTACCCTGGGTAAAAAGGGAAAAATAGAAGCTTCTCGAGGCTTCTAGATGATAAGCCTCTAGATATCCCTTATCCCTACTGTTGTGGGTATGTTGAGTTCGAGATCCCCCATCCTAGGATCTTGGAGGCCACCTCACCCACAAATATCTCGACCTACCCTATCCATCTAGCCTTATAAATACAAGCTTATGGCCATGGTTGAGGGGGAGAACTCTAAAGGCATTGCTATGCTGTTGGATTGATCACTTGATCCGTTTCAATGTTGAGAACTATAAGTCTAGGTTACCACATAAACTTGCTTTTCAAGTCATTATGAAAGTAGTTGGAAAGAAAGTTTTTCGAACAATCCTAGATGAAGGAGCTTCAACCTCCGTGTTGTCTCTATCTTGTTGGAAATCCCTTGGCTCTCCCTGAGCTTGTAACATCACCTATGACCCTTAAATCCTTTGACGGACAGGGTTTCTAGCCCCATGATCTCATATCAGCCCTCGTGCTCGAGCTCAGGGGAAAAACCATTTCCATTCAAGTAGAAGTGGTAGACGCCCCTTTAGATTACATTCTCCTCCTAGGATGAAATTGGTTCTATGCTATGACTACTGTTGCTTCAACAGTATTCTGAACTGTCCAATTTCCACATCTGGGGAGAATTTTTACTATTGACCAGCTTGATTTCTGTACGCTAGATGTTACTACCTCTACGGCTAATAACATACCCATCTTAGATCAGTCCCCTCCTCCTTACCAGTCGATTGGGGTAGGCTTGTTGAAGGATTCATCCCTCATGGGAGTTTTTCCATCCACTCCTCCTAGCATGGATTCCGCGTCAGTTAATATGATCGCCTCATTTTATTATGAGCGTAAGGGCCACTATGTTGTTGATTCTAACTCGTTATGTCCACACGAAGCTATGTATGATGCCATTCAAACCTCTTTCGATGATCACACTGATGATCTTCATCTAGTGGCTTCGGATCCTTACCATTTACCGTATTGGTTAAAACCTTCTCTTCCCACTCTAGATTATCTCTCTGAGACTTTTCCTTCCAACGAGTCCATTCTTGAGATCATGAGCATGGATGAATCCATTTGGGAGGATCACCATCATAGATCCATGTTCCTCCCCAACATCAGTTCGGTTAACCATGATTTTGCATCCTTGTTTCCTACTGATATTGTCAACGTTCCCCAAAGTCCTATATTATTGCAACATATAGATTCTGAAGGAAACCTTTGCAACATTATGCAAACGAACCCGATTGACATATCAGCCAAGCCTAATATTGTCGAGCATGTTCATGTTGGGCAGAACTGCTCCACAGATGAATCTGAATCCTATAAGGCAATTTTTAAAGAATTCCATGATATTTTTGCTTGGTATTACGAAGAGATTCCCAGGATCGACCCTTCCATTGTGGTCCATGAGATTAAAACTTATCCCTCGGCCAAACCTGTTAGGAAAAAATTTAGGCAAGTCCATCCTCGGAAGGTCATAGCCATAAAAGTTGAAATTGAGAAGCTTCTGAAAGTTGGGTTTATTTATCCTATACCCTACACAGAATGGGTATCAAACGTTGTCCCTGTCAATAAAAAGCAGGGCACCATTAGAGTCTGTATTGACTTTAGGGTTCTGAATAAAGCTTGTCCCAAGGATAACTTTCCTACCCCGCATATCGATCATATTATCGACAACTGTGTTGGAAGTGTCATCTTTTCATTCATGGATGGCTTCTTTGGCTATAATCAGATTGAGATATTACCCTTTGATCAGCATAAGACGACATCCATTTCCCATGGGGAACCTTTGCATATAAGAATTTACCATTTGGCTTGAAAAATGATGGAGCTACGTTCCAACGTGCAATGTTCTATGCGTTTCACAATGTCAAACACATTGGTGAACCGTGCCTTGACGACCTCCTTGCTCATTCACAGCGATGGGAGGACCACCCTAGTCATCTTAGAGAGATATTCCTGAGATGCCATCATTATAATATACGGCTCAAACCCCATAAATGTGTTTTTTACGTTGAGATGGGACGCCTACTAGGTTTTGTGGTATCCAAAGATGGCATCCGGATAGATCCTTTAAAAATTGTCGCCATTCTTGATCTACCAGCCCCAACTAATCTCTTTGAACTCCAAAGTTTGTAGGGGAAGGAAAACTTTCTCCGTCGTTTTGTGTGCAATTTTGCAAAGAAAATGCACGGTTATATGCGTCTCCTTAAAATGAACACTCCATTCTTTTGGGATGACCAGGCCCAATGCGCCTTTTATAATCTTAAGCACACTCTGAATCATTCACCTGTGATACACCCGCCTGATTATTCAAAGGAATTTCTCTTGTACATTGTTTCCTCTGCTACTACCATCGCTATGGTTTTAGCACAGGGGAATCTCCATGGTCAAGAGCACGTGATTTATTATGCCAGTAAGAATATTCTGGATTCTGAAACCCGTTAGTCACGTGTGGAAAAGTTAGCTTTGGCCACGGTCATTGTTGTACAAAAATTTCATCATTACATTCTACTCCACACTACCACCATATTGGCAGACCAAGACCTGATGTACTACATCCTAACTTGTCAGGTAGTCGGGGGCAAGTCATCCCGTTGGATTTTTATCCTTTAGGAGTTCGATCTAGAGTTTGCCAAGGCTACATCAAAGAAATCCTTGGTATTTGCAGAGCTTGTGTGTGATCTTCCCTGTGCTTCGACGGAATCTGAGCCTAATGATTCATTTCCAGATGAATTTATGTTCCTGATAAGCACTATTGATCCTTGGTATGGAGATTTGCTTATATATCTCCAGAGACAACATTTTCAGTCACATTTATCCCGTGATCATCACTGCTGTATCCGTCACCACACAAAATACTATCTCATCCTGAATGATACTTTGTATAGACGTGGGATTGACTCTATTCTCCGGCGATGCCTCACTTATGAGGAGGCTGAACTTGTGTTGAATGATTGCCATTTTGGAGCATGTGGCGGTCATTTATCTGGGATGGCTACAGCCCAGAAAATCCTTCGCGCTAGCTATTTCTAGCCTTTGGTCTTCAAAGATTGTCATGAGGCTGTTAAGAAATGCCCACCTTGTCAACACTTCTATCCTAAAAATCACACCCATCCTGCTCTGCTACACCCGGTCATTGTTGTTGGCCCATTCGCCAAATGGGAGATAGACTTTATGAATTGTAATCCTACCTTAGCCAAGTGGCATGGTTACATCATCATGGTCGTGGATTATTTCACTAAATGGGATGAGGCCATGCCTACATATGCAGAATATGGTAAGATTTCCACCCTCTTCTTGTTCAATCATATCATAGCTAGATTTGGAGTTCCGCAGTCCATCATTACTGATCACGGATCCCATTTTTGTAATCAAATGATGGATGAAATGAGTGCCAAGCTAGGGTTTCTCCATGAAAACTCTACGCCATATTATCCACAAACTAATGGTCAGGAAGAGGCCATTAATTTTTTTTTGAAAACTATGCTTCGTCGGATGGTTGAAGATAATAAATCCAACTGGCACCATGTTCTTTTCTTTGCTCTCTGGGCCTATCGGACTTCCATGAAAACAGCTACTGGTTTCACACCATTCTAGCTTGTTAATGGACTTGAAGCTGTCTTACCCATCCAATGTCAGATTCCATCTTTACAACTTGTCGTTGAACTTCCCCCATACACTTCCGTAGAGGAAGAAATATTTTTATACTTGAATAACCTTGACGAGACTCGTAGAGATGCTTCCTTCGCTAATGAGGCACATAACAAATGTGTCAAGGCGTAGTATGACAAACCCGTCTAGCCTTGTGTATTTAATGAGGGTGACCTAGTATTGACTTATGACTAGAGATATGACAAACTAGGGAAGGGAAAGTTCGAGTCCTTGTGGTACTGACCTTTCGTTATTTCCAAGGTGTTAGAGAAAGGAGCTTACGAGCTTGTTGATTATGATGGGATGCCTTTGGGGAAACCTCACAATGGGTTGTACCTGAAAAGGTACTATGCCTAAGTTTTCTTGGGTAGTATCTTATATATATGTATATTGATTGGATTTCAGTGTGCTTTTAGTATTTTCAAGATGGTTTTGAGCTTCATGTCCACATCTGTTTATACCATGTTTTGGTCATGCAGATGGCTTTCTACGGTTTTGCTAATGGTGCTTGCCACCACACCTTGAATCTCGCCTTGGTTGCTTGGGTTCTCTATTCCCCGGCTGAATATTTGGTCATTCTAGGAGCGGTTTGTATAGGTCCTGCTACTAATAACATCGTCGAGTATGAAGCAGTCATCGGTCTCCTAGCTGAAGCTGCCTCCCAGGATGTTTGTAATCTAGTAGTCTTGATGGAATCACAACTTATGGTTCTCCATTTGAACCATGTCTACACCATTAGGTACCGGGTACTCCTCTGCCATTTCCAGAGAGTGCATTTGTTAGAAAGATCATTTGAAACTATTACTTATAGGCATATCCCTAGGGAAGATAATGTAGTTGCTGACTCATTGGATAACTACATCCTAGACTGGCATACTGACATTCATGACGGTAAATCAAACATT
>LPNX011086328.1:58203-81819 GCA_001517045.1 Pseudotsuga menziesii | reverse complement strand
ATATATATATGATAAGTTTATAGAAAATAGGTCCCAAGACCTCCTCTGAAGCACGTAGGATTTCAGGCAAAATCATCATACAAAATACTGAAGCTATCAGCTTTCAGTACATTGCTTTGATACACTAGTGGTGCTCGTGATAGCACATCACTGCTCAAGCCACCCTATGCAGCAGCCTACTGAATCGGCTTGGTACTCCCACTGTGGATCTCTAATATCTCATCGGGAGGTCATCTATATCAGCATCTGGGATATCCAAAGTCAACCTCTCCAGGTTCTCCTCCAACTCCCCGGTGATATCATCACCCTGTGGTACAAAGCGAGCTCTTTCTCGCCTATCCAATGGAGATGATCCTCCAGGTCGTGTTGCTCCAACATCTGCATGAGAATATACAGGTCTCATCACTTAACATAAAAAATATAAAACATAAAAACATTTCATCCATTTTAGGGTTTCTTGCTTCTTACTAAGGTCACCTCAGTGTCCGCCAGGTGGGAGTGGTAGGTTAGGATCTCCTGTGAAGTCCGTGCCTGCGTAAGCATAGTCCTCAACCATGAGGGTCTGATCCCGTAGCCATATGAAGAATGAATCACCAAACTTCACCCTTCCCCTACCTACTCCTGTGTGAGCCATGACCTCGACCCACCTCAACATACGGGGGTCCCATGCTCTCAGACTCCAAAAGGTCATCTGTGGAACCCACTTGAAGAAGAAGCAGGCTAAAATGGAACCAAAGTAGAACTGCTTCAGCTCTCCTTGCTGACACTTAGTTAGCTGATCCTTGAAGATTGGAAGCATTGCTTCTGCCTAGTTGAACACCGTGGGTGCCATAGCCTCTATGGCATACAACATGTGTGCCCTGGAATCCTGGTGCACACCCTAACTCTCGACTACCCTCTGCATGGTAAACAGGATGGTCCGTAGCGCCCTATCTGTCATTTCCTTAATGGGGATCTTCTTCCTCGATGTACCTATTCCTGGTGCACAGTGTCGATCTATAAGCTCTCTGGTAGTAATGTCCCCGCCAGGGCAACCTATTAGTGAGATGGGGGCACCCTGTCTTGACAGACCAGTCAGGAAGTAGATATCCTCTATCTCCACTATAATTATGTGTGCCCCCACCCTCAAATACTGCTGCTCTGGATTCCATGTTTGCAGTATGTGTTCTAGTAGCCGTTTGTGCAACACTATGCTTGGGGTCCGGAAGAAATTCAAGAGTCCACAGTACCGTAATGTAGCTATACAACCCGCATTTCTCTTAGTAGTAGCATCCTCATTGTCATGAGTTATTTCATTCCATATCACCATGTTTTGAGCGATCTAGACCTGCCAAAACCACAATGGTATGCATTAAAATCATCCTTAAATCATCAATAATCAAAAGAATAAAGTTATTTTTCCCATACTATTTGTTTAACTTATCCACGGTTGGCACCGCTTGTGCACCGTTGGAGATAGGCGGTGGCAATGCCTCTCCAGTTGATGCGGTTCTAGGGTGGAACTGCGTATCCCGCAAGGGGTAGCCACGATGCCCGCATTTTGAGTTTTAGGGCTCTCCATATGGGCCCAACCACCCCCAAAAATAAAAATAGATTCTATGAAATGAAATATAAGGGTCTTAGCTATTACCTGCAATTGACGATGCTCAAAACAGATGGTGGAAGCTCCCTGTATCAGCTATGGAAGATCTGGCTAAGAAAATGCTCCAAGTGCCCGGTAAATAGTGAAATGGTTTGATTTTTTACTATTTACTTGGCTTATATAGGCATTTTTGGGTCTGACTCACTATAGTTTTGATGTAAAATCATATTCTGATCAAAATTTATTTGTCGTAATCCCTAATGCTAGTTGTAAATGCATTTTACACTTGTTTCTCAAACTATTGCAGGATAGGAGAACTTTAGTAAAAAAGCTTTAAGAGTTTGTTTATGGCTTTTTCGTACTTTCATAAAATGGAAAAGGTCAATGAGCGTTTATTACAACACTTTGATCATGCTCTCTAAACCTAGTATCAAAGGTCTGAGTCCGTTTCTGAATCTTTCCAGGCTCGCAAAAAGTGACATTGTGTAAAGAAACCTCATGGAGTCCTCTTTAAACTCTTTTTAGGCTCCTTAAATAAGAAAGTTTGTTGAGTACTTGTCTCCTTCATACTCGTAAAATTATTTGAAGAGTCATCCTTCCGACGGTAGGTTATCTCTTTTTCAGTTTGGATAGGACTATTTATGAAAACGGAACACTCCAGCTAATCATGACTAGAAGAGTTCTCTAAGGTATGGTTTTATACTTTTTTGGAACTTAGAGACTAAATCATATGAAAAAGGACCCCTTTGGAGTCTTCTTTCATATTCGTTCAGACTCTCTAAACATGAACGATACCGAGTTTTCTTTCAGTGGACTCGTTAAATTAAACATTGAGAGACCCATGTTGGGATCGAACCCCTCCTCTCTCAGGTTCGTAAAACATATGAATATGGACTTGTCTTCCGACAAGCTATATCTAGTGTTTGTTACCCTCTTTGAACTCGTAAAACTGAAAAGAGGCACTCATAGATCATGATGGGGGAAATGGGAAGGGAATCATTTTGCAAATAATGGCAGTTGTTTGTCATTACCTTTGAACATGGCACTTGTCTACACAACCATGTCAGTCAATTGCGTATTTAGCTAATCTTCGTGACGATCCACTTTCATGAGTCATGTCACTCCTTTGAGTCTGTCAAAATAATGCATTGTCCATTGTCGCATTGTGTGTCTGTCCCGTCTAGTCATGCTGCCAAGTATTTTGTCGTGCCACCCGATGTTCAAAGGGGATCTAAAGAAGTGTTGCCTCTACAGTCCACACAGTCTTTGTGTCAGTATATTTGAGTTAGTCATATGGTTACTACATACATATAATTCCAGAACTATGTTCCGTGTTTCATTTTGTCGATGTGGGACTCATCATGGCCCTCCTTCGACGATACTTTTCCCGTCGACATCAGCTAATCATCCCGGAAATAGTCTTAGAAACAATGATTGGTACGTTGAGATCTATATACCTTAATGACAGATTCTCTCGCTCTCGACATAGGTTCACATCATTGACCTTTGATCGATAGAATCGTCTGAGTGTTTGACATCAGGACATCTATTCACACTTAGTAGATTGTGTTGGGCACCGTTTTTGACCCCTTTTTGCCTCTTAGATATCTTTCATTTCCTTCATAAAACCTCCACAATGATTAGAAAAGCTTTAAAGATTTCCCATGAACCTTGGTTAAAGAGGTATAATGTCATTTCTTGTTAATAAATTGAGTTTTATACTTTTTAAGCATTTTAACTAGGATTTTTACTTAGACTACGGGATGTACTAACTTCCCCTATTAACTCCAAGATTGAGCATTTGCAGGACAACCAGGAGGGAAATGGAAGATAGAGAATGGATCCTTAATGTCCACAGATGGATGAACATTCAACAGTTAGGTGATGTGGCCTGTACAGATGTCGAGTCAACTTCAGTCAAGGGCGGCCACCTGTTCTACATCCGGCACAAAAGAAGGAACAGCTCTGATTTTGTGGAGTCTCACGATTTTGATGAGGATCTCGTTAGCCATTCTCATTAATTAGTTGCAGAATTTTAGCATTTCTAGTTGTATTTCGAATTTGTATAAATCCCTCATAAGACAATGAAGAACTATCACGATTTTGAAGAGGAACACATTTTTGCTTCTGAACTACGTGGTATTACTGTGTAAAACAATCTATGGTGAATGCATATCAAGTTTTAGTACTGTAAATATTTTACTGTGTGTGGAGCAAGGCTTTGGAGGGCCCCTATTGTTGAGTTCTCACACTTTTACATTGCCGGTGTAGTGATTTGGTGATTGCAGCGATTTACTATTGATGCTAGTTAATTAAATCGTGTTATTGGTATGTGTTAAACCCTATAGTTTCTAGTTTATCATTGCAGGATAAATTCAATTAAGTTTCTGATCGATTTCATTATTGCTCTGTTCTTTCATTTCATGGTTCAAATTACAATTTCTATCATGCTGTATATCACTGGAAATATTGGATAAACGCTGTTCTTTTACTGATTAAATATTGGAAGCATGAATGGATCAGACCACGATATTATGAGTATTATATATTGCTGTGTATTCAATGGTGAAGCGGTAAAGGACATTTACAAATTATGAACACTGTCTTGTAAGAGAAATTAATTGGTATTTGTTCATTCAACGCTGGTAGAACCTTGTAGTCTGTAGCCTAGGTTTAGATTTGCTATTTAAATTGCTTTTTAATCTCAGTCATTTTTTCTTTCCTAAATCAAATACTGTGTGCTTAAAAAGAAACAAATGAAATCACCCTTGTAAAAGGATTTTGTGTCTGTAAGTTGCAGTATTCTTTTCATCTGTCAGTAGATTTAATTCATAGTTAGCTAAATTCCAGATAAGTTTAGCCTCTAAGTCCTAAAAGCTGGATGTGTCTCGAAGTTTACTGACCTGAATTGATTTAAATATAAGTTCTGATTCACACTTGTAGATTAAAGCCCAACATTTTGTCGCCGTTGCCGGGGAGGCACTATAGAAGCAGACTTAGGAACCTTAGTTTTCTGATAAAAACAAAAATTTCAAACAAAAACACAGAATAGGTTTTACTTTTATGTCAAGACTAAGAGACGAAAAAGGAAGATTTCTTAAAAACCCCCCAAAAACAGAACTAACAGGAGCTTCTCTTCCAAAAGGTTTTATCTCAACAGTTGGTAGTTTCAAAATATCGGAGGAAGAAACGTCAAAAGGCCCAATAGCTGAACAGAGAAGGGAGTATGAGAGGATGCTAGAAATAGAGAACAAACGCAGACAGGAGAGAAGAGAATAAGAAAGGCGACATGAAAGAGAAGAAGAGAGGAGACATGACAGGGAAGAAGAAAGGAGACAAGAGAGGGATGAAACAACTGATCAGGAAGCCACTTTCAAATTCCCCATCTTGGATACTAGTATTATCTTAGGGGAAGATGTAAAAATGAAGAACATTCCACCCTCTGTTTTACCAAACTTCTATGGGCTGACCTCTGAAGATCCAGACTCTTTCCTATTCGAATTTGACATCTTGTGTCGAACATATGGGTATACTGATGACACCCATAAGCTCCGCATTTTTCTTGCTACCCTTAAGGCAGCTGCCTTGAAGTGGTTTATGGGCCTAGGGGAACATTCTATTACTAGTTGGGATGAAATGAGGAAGATCTTTCTTCGGAAATATCAGGCCTATTGCAAATCAAAGGATCTCAAAGATGATATCTTTGGAATGACTCAACAGGAAGATGAGAGTTTGGAGGAGTATTTGGAAAGGTTCTCATACAACTTACAAAAATCTAAATACAATTCTTTAACATCAGAGATGATTAGAACAATATTTCTGAAAGGGATAAGAGAAGAGTATTTAGATATTTTAAATGTTATGGGAAAAGGTGACATTTCTTACCTTCCATTTGATGAGATACAAGACTTATGCCAGAAATATTCGAGAGGGAAGGCTAGGACTGGAAAAAGAGACATCATTACCAAAGTAAATAAGTATGCAAACAATGGTATTTCTAGGGCTGAGCTTGGAAATATGCTAGAAGATTTCAAGACTGATTTATTGAGTACATTGGGCACACAGGTTGAAGTAGCAAAAACCAAGAAAAGACAAGAACAACAGGACCATCAAGATCAAGCTTTATCTATCTTTTGTCCTAAGTGTAGAAAGAAGCACCCACTCAAAGAATGTCCTTTAAATGCTGTTGAAATTTGTGGTTTATGTACTTTTAATCATAAAACTGATGACTGCCCTAGATTGAAAGAGTTGCAGGCAACTCGAATGGAGGAGAATCAAAGCATGGAGTCTCTTTACTTCATGGGACAACAAAGAACTTGGCAGCCACGATTCTCAGGTATGTCTCAAGACCCTATGCAACAATTTAATGCAAATTATCAAACTCCTATTCAGAATTCATGGAGTGCACCCATGCCTTGGCAAACTTGGTCTCCTCCCTTAGCCTAATCTGCTCCAAATTGGAGAGGTTATGCCCATGGTAATTAGACATATCAGCAGGCCTATTTGCAGCCATACCAATAACCTTCAGCCTATCCCCAATACCAGCAGCATCAAGTCCAAACTCCTTCTTATCAAGCCCCATCTTACCAAGTCCCATATTTCCAACAACCCAATATGGCTCCTCAATTGGGTCCACGACCTCAGCAACTTCAATTGCCGTCCAATCAGCCTCCACCTCGGCCTACACAACTACCAGCTCAGCCAATTCCAAATCCAAACAATAAAATAGAAAGACCTATGTATAATGTTGATGATGGAATGGAACTTCCCTACTCAGTTCTTCCACTGCAAAATATTACTTTAAGATCTGGGAAAACCTTGCAAAAAGAAACTCCTGTTATTTTAGAAGAACAAACAGAAAATGAGAAAAATTCAAAAAAATTAAATACAGAAAAATCTCAGTCAGAAAATCAGAGTCAAAAAGGAAAAACTTTAGTATCATATGAACTGCCTTTCCCAGAAAAGGTTGGTTAAAGAAAAACCTTCAATTTCCTTACCTAACTTTGATGTTTTGAATGAGTTAAAAGATGCATATGTCAAAATTCCTTTACTACAGGCTATAAAAGATATTCCAATTTTCACTAAAGCAGTTAAAGAATTATGTCTTAATAAAAGGAAGAAGGATCCATCCAAAATACATGTGGTAGGCAATCTAGCAGGACTAATGTTTAACACTATTTTCATTGAGAAGTATATGGATCCTGGGATTCCAATGGTTACAATCACTATTAATAATTTTTCAATTCCAAAGAAATTGATTGATTTAGGTGCTGCAATTAATGTGATGACACTTGAAACAATGGAATACCTTCATTTGACAAACCTCAGACCAACAACAACAGTCTTGGAATTAGCAGATAGGTCTAAAATTGCACCTGAAGGGGTCTTAGAAGATATCACTATTTCTTTAGACTCCTGGGAGTACCCTGTTGATTTCATAGTCCTACAGCCAAAGTCTAACCTAGGAGGTCACCCTTTGATTCTTGGCAGACCATGACTGGAAACAACAGATGCCTTCATAGGGTGTAGGCCAGGTAGCATGCTTATCTCACATGGGACAGAAAGAAAACAAATTACACTCTACCCTTCTGCCCAAAGACCTTCTACATTAGATCAGTTGTCCTGGATTAATGAAACTAAAGAACAAGAAGAAGAAGTAATTCAACCTGTCTTGAGTATCAACCAGTTCTATGACTTTCAGGAAGCAAATAATGAAGGTTTGTTAGATTATTTTATTGCTGAACCTGATATTTCTGAAGAATTAAGAGACATACAATATGCTGCAGCAAATCAGGTTTTGGGTTATAATTTTCAAGAAAATTGCACAATACATTCTCTAGCATTGGCACTTCATGATATTCTCAATGTTCATTCAATCACAGATATTCAGAGTAAGACAATTGAAATCAGGCCAGGCAAAAGTTTAAATATAAGTGCACATCTTACTCCATCACAAGAAGAACACTTGATTAATTTACTGAATACACATTCACATGCATTTGCTTGGGAGTACACAGATATGCCCGGTATTCCTCATGAGACATGCACTCACCATATTTACACAGATGATAAGATCAGGCCTCTTAGACAACCACAATGCAGAATGAACCCTATATTAAAAGAAATAGTCAAGGAAGAGCTGCAAAAGTTGTTAAAAGTAGGGTTTATCTACCCCATTTCGGATAGCCAATGGGTTTCCCCCTTGGTTGTTGTCCCTAAAAAGAATGGTAAATGGCGTATATGTGTGGATTATAGGGAATTAAATAAATCAACATTAAAAGACTACTTCCCATTGCCCTTCATTGATCAGGTGTTGGATACCCTAGCTGGCAAAGAGTATTTTTCATTTTTAGATGGTTTCAGTGGTTATAATCAAATCAGTATTGCAACAGAAGACCAAGACAAAACCACCTTTACATGTCCCTGGGGCACCTATGCCTATAAGGTTTTACCTTTTGGCTTATGTAATGCCCCAGCTACCTTTCAAAGGGCGGTCCTGGCCATCTTTGCTGATTTGATTCATGAGTGTGTTGAGATTTACATGGATGATTTTTCTGTTTATGGAAGTAATTTTGAAAATTCTTTGGAAAACCTGGAGAAAATTCTAAAAAGATGTGTTGACTCAAACCTTTCCCTCAGTAATGAAAAATGTTTTATGATGATGACTGAAGGTATAGTTTTAGGACATCACATTTCTGCATCTGGTATAAAAGTCGATCCTACTAAAATTCAAATAATTGAAAATTTATCTGAACCAACAACTCAAACAGATGTAAGAAGCTTTTTATGGTATGCAGGCTATTATCGTATATTTATTGCAAATTTCAGTAAGATAGCTCTTCCATTGTTGAAATTGCTTTCTAAAGATGTGAATTTTAATTGGGATACTGATTATCAATCTGCATTCCAGACACTAAAGGAGAAACTCTCAACTGCACCCATTTTAAGAGGACCAAATTGGGCATTACCTTTTCATATTTCTACTGATGCCTTTGCTACTGCCATAGGGGCTTCATTAGGCCAAAAAGAACATACTTTGACTTATGCAATCTATTTTATAAGTAAAAATCTGACACCTGTAGAGTTAAACTATACCGTTACTGAAAAGGAAATGTTGGCCGTGGTTCATGCTGTAAATAAGTTCCGTCATTACATAACTGGTTATGAAATTTTTGTCCATACAGATCATTCAGCCTTATGGTATTTAATGAACAAGTCTATCACTAATGGTCGAATTACTAGATGGTTATTATTAATGCAGGAATTCAACATCACTGTTCTAGATCGACTTGGACGAGAAAATCAAGTGGCAGACTTCCTGTCTTGTTTACACAATACTGGTGAGATTGTTCCTGTTTCTGATAGTTTTCCTGATGAACACCTGTTTGCAATTTCTGTTATCACTCCATGGTATGCTGACATTGCTAATTACTTATCATCAGGCCAATTACCACCATCTATGACCTCTAAAGAAAAGAAAAAGATTATTAAACAAAGTGCTAGGAATATATGGGTTAATGGTGATCTCTTTTATATAGGATATGATCTAATTATAAGACGATGTGTACGACAGGATGAAATCTTAGATATTTTAAAAGCATGTCATGACGAACCATGTGGTGGTCATTTTGCAGATAAAAGGACAGCATACAAGATACTCAATCTGGGATATTATTGGCCTACTATCTTCAAGGATGCTAAGAGGTATGTTAGAAGTTGTGATACTTGCCAATGGATGGGACGGCCAGTCCGCTCTGATGAAATGCCACTCCATCCCCAAATCCTCATTGAACCATTTGAAAAGTGGGCCCTTGACTTCATTGGTCCAATTAATCCACCATCACAAGGGAAGAAGTACATTCTGGTCTGTACGGATTATGTTACTAAGTGGGTAGAGGCCAAGCATTTACCAAGAGCCATGGAGCAAACTGTGGTAAACTTTCTCTTTAAGGAGATATTTGTTAGATTTGGGGTGCCTAGGGAAATTGTAACTGATCAAGGTGCCCAATTTACTTCCAAATTAGTGCAAGAGATAGCAGAAAAATACAAGATCAAGCACAGAAAGTCCACCCCTTACCATCCACAAGCCAATGGCCAAGTGGAATCTACCAACAAAACCCTAGAAGGCATCATTACCAAAACTGTTCAGATGCATAGGAAGGATTGGTCAACAAGGCTTACTGAAGCTTTATGGGCATACCGGATCACTTGGAAAAACAGTACTGGTTTTTCTCCTTACCAGCTTGTCTACGGTAAGCAAGTCCTCCTCCCTATAGAGTTTCAAATTCATACATTCAAGTTGGCAGCAGATTTGGGCATGGATCTTTCTGAGGCTCAGAAAGAAAGACTACTTCAGTTAAACCAGCTAGATGAGATCAGACAGGCTGCCCTAGAACACAATATTATGATCCAACAGCAGCGAGCTCAATGGCATGACAAATTTATCAAAAAGAAGCAATTTCATGTTGGTGACTGGGAATTATTATTTGACTCAAAATTTAAAGATTTCAAAGCCAAATTCACTACTCATTGGCTTGGTCCATATGAGATTGTTGATGTCTATGATAATGGGTCAGTCAAACTTCAAACCATAGATGATGAAGCATGTTAATTTGTGGTCAATGGCCACCGGCTCAAGCTATACAATAAACCTATCAATAAGGAAGATTTTATACAACAACTTTCACAGCAAAAGGAAATGCAAGTGCTGGATAAACACATCAGTGTTTTTCCTTCACCTACTCCTTAGCTGCTCTGATACAGCTAGCAAATAAAACAAAAAGAGCAAAAGAAAACAAAAATTGAAAAAAAAAGAATTAAAAAATAATAAAAACAAGAAAAAAAGGAAGTTTAGTTGTGAAAACCAGTTCGCTGGCACAATATAAACTTGAATTTTCTATGGAAAACCAGGCTTCCCTGGCCATTGAAAATTCACATAAAAATCTTTTTCCAATTTCCTGTTTTGTTTTACAAATAATGAATATCTTGTTTGAATTGAGGACAAGTCAAAAGTTAGGCCTGTGAGGGGGATAAACATGTTCATGCTTCTTTAGAACCCTCCAAGTCTTTTTCATATGCAGAGGATTGTGATTTTTCATCAACATAAGGGACCTGAATACCAGACCTGATTACCAGCAATACAGGAGATTTTTAAAGACATAGGGCCCTGACTTTTGGTAAGGCAGAAGAGATCTACAAAGAGACCTGACTTTCAGTGAAGCTGAAGGAATTTGAGATAGTAGCAGACAGAAGACATCAGAAGGACAATCAGAATACAAACCAATTTCAAACAAGCAGCAAGATCATCATACAAGAACATCAAGCAAGTCTGTAAGAATTTATAGTTTTATGTTTAAAAAGTTTCAGAATTCTTTTTGTTCTTAAGTGATGACATTTTACCAATTATTGCAAGCTTGACTACCTATTATTGCCATTATTCTAATAAGTCTCTGCCAATACCTTATTTTTCATTAGTCTCTGCCAGTACTTTACTTGCCTTCCATTAGTCTCTGTCAGCACTTCATTTTTTTTTTCTCATCTCTGCCAACACTTCATTTTTCACCTTAGGGGTCATAATGGTTGTCAGGATCAAACCCAAGGGAAATTTTAAAAGGCCAACATCTATACTGGACTCTACAGGATATATACTACATTTTACAGGACATACATTGCATTCTATAGGATGCATATTGCATACTACAGGCAGAGTTTCAATTGGGTTGAAGATAAACAAGGTCTCTTTCTCGGCAAAAGTGAAACATTGATATAAAAGAATTTCAAAAGTCTCCTTTGTATATGTATATAGTACATCATGCATTGGTTAATTTGAGGAAGAAAATAGGGCAAATATACATCTTCAGCACAATTTTTATGAAAGAAAAAGGTTTATTTTAAAGAGAAAAGAAAGCTTCTTTTATACAGCCTGTTTATTAAACATTGACAGCCTGTTTATTAAACATTGGGTATTTGAAAAACTGAAGTATATATTGCCAATTTATGTATTAAACATTGGGCATATAAAGAGATTAATATGTTTTATTGAAACCTTACTTCTATTTTCTGTCCTAAGTAAATAATCAATTGGAAATACCGTATCATGAAATGATGGAAAGGAAACGCGGAATGATGCCCACGACAGCACATAAATGAAATCGATTTCTGCATTATATACCACAACTTGGTCATTCTCTTAGAGGCCGTGTCCAATTTTTGCTCTGCAAAATCAATTGCTGTATGAAGATAATTGATAGAAACAAAGAGGCCGTGAGCTACAGGAAGTTTGAATGCATTATTTAAAGAAATTGACAGAGAGAAGAGATTGTGGGTTATAGAAAATATGAGACACCATTTGCTGAAGACAATAAACAAGAAGAAAGGTCATGAGCTACAGGAAATATGAAGATATTATTTGCAGAGAAGATTGTGTAGAAGAGACAGTCAGCAAGGAGGACGCCGTGAATACTCCAAAATCTGTCCAAATTGTGCAAGAGGAAGTAAAAGCAGTGACATTGGAAAAGAGGTAAGATTTAAAACCCTTTCCTTGTTGAATATTCTGCCCAAACCAAAAGAAATTTCACCAATTACAGAGTATTGTTGAGGAAATAGAATTACAAAGGCAGAGTTAGAGATCGAAGGGTTCCTGTTTTCAACTTAAAATTTAAAATGTCAGCTAGATTGGAACCAGCAACATTTAATCCCAATGATATTCATGAAAGTTGCCTTGAGATTTTTGCAAATAAACAGTGGATCAATTTCTTTGAAAAATTTAATGGGCACAATGAGCAGGCTAGCTTAGCTTTTGCTGAGACCTTCGATGGAGAAAGAGTTAACGTGGGGAATTTGCAATTTAGACTGTTAGAAGACATTCTAGCTCAAGTTATTGGTTTGCCACAGCAGGGGGAAAGGTTCTTCAAAACCAAACAGTTTAAAGAGAAAGTATGGATGCCATTTTTATGCAGGTCTAGGGCAGGATCAGTCAATTGGAAAAAAGGGATACCAAGAAGTTGGCTAGTTCATCCATGGGATGAGATAGTTTACATCATTCAGAAATTTGTTACTTGTGAAGGCAGATTTAGCATTTTTTACCTTTATCACATCAAGCTGCTACAACATCTAAAGGGTGAATGTGAAATCAATATGCCTTACTTCCTGCTTCAGAGTCTAACTAAGACGGCTAAGGCTGTCCAAAGGCGTCCAAAAGACAAGGTAACAAGTCTTTTCCACTGTGGTCTTATTAAAATCCTTATCCAGCATGAATTACAAAGACAAAATTTGACATGGTCAGGGTTTCTAGTTCATAATCAATTTGAAGAGAAGGAAGAGTTACTTGAAGAAGGCTCAAAGGAAGATGAATTACTGATGCTGACATACCCTGAGGCAACAAGCTCAAAACCGCCAAAGGGGAAGAAGAAAAAGAAGGAAGTATTGCTGATTACTGATGATGAGGACAGCTTTGAGGTAGCAAGTTCAAAACAGCCTCAGAGAAGGATACAAACTAGAAGTGTGAAGAAGAAAGAAAAACAGTATCAAAAACAAGATCAGCTCTTCACCACCTATCCGAGAAAGTCAAGAAAATACAAGCAAGCTCAAAGTCAATCAGCATTAGAAGATGAGGAACATATACAGACTTTGGAGAGTCCAGGAGAAGATCCAGCAGTTGAAAAAGGACAAGATATCCTAGATCCTGATGAGGTGATCAGGAAAACAAAGAAGATCAACCTCTTCCTAGACCAGCAAGAAAAAGAAAAAGGGAAGCAGTTAAAACAGGAATTACCCAAAGGTTCAAGTTCTCTCTTCTCAGAAGAGTAGGCTATGGAAGAGGAAAAAGAGCATTCAGCACAAGAGCATGGAGAATTGGGTATGGATGCAAATTCTGAGCAGCTTCCAATAAAGATGAAGAAAAAGAAAGCTTCCAAAAACAGTAAGGAAATCAAGAGATTGAAACTTGAGCTAAAGGAACTGGAACAAAAGAATGAGAAGTTAAGGGAAGTTAATTGGAAGCTAAAGGTTCAAAGAACACGCATCACTAAACAAGCCTATAGATGGTACAAGCAAAGGAAGGTTTACAAGGCTAAGTATGAAAGGTTGAAGATCCTCTATGCATCTCGGGCATCAACAGATGCATCATCACAGACTGAAGACTAAAGGCATGATGATCAGCAGTACAATTTTGGTTTTGAAAAGGGTCAAAGTTTTTGGCATGAGGACATGCAACAGTTTCCTCTTGGGGGAGATGTTGGGCACCGTTTTTGACCCCTTTTTGCCTCTTAGATATCTTTCATTTCCTTCATAAAACCTCCATAATGATTAGAAAAGCTTTAAAGATTGCCCATGAACCTTGGTTAAAGAGGTATAATGTCATTTCTTGTTAATAAATTGAGTTTTAGACTTTTTAAGCATTTTAACTAGGATTTTTACTTAGACTATGGGATCTACTAACTTCCCGTATTAACTCCAAGATTGAGCATTTGTAGGACAGCCAAGAGGGAAATGGAAGATAGAGAATGGATCCTTAATGTCCACAGATGGATGAACATTCAACAGTTAGGTGATGTGGCCTGTACAGATGTCGAGTCAACTTCAGTCAAGGGCGGCCACCTGTTCTACATCCAGCACAAAAGAAGGAACAACTCTGATTTTTTGGAGTCTCACAATTTTGATGAGGATCTTGTTATCCATTCTCATTAACTAGTTGCAGAATTTTAGCATTTCTAGTTGTATTTCGAATTTGTATAAATCCCTCATAAGACAATGAAGAACTATCACGATTTTGAAGAGGGACGCATTTTTGCTTCTGAACTACGTGGTATTACTGTGTAAAACAATTTATGGTGAATGCATATCAAGTTTTAGTACTGTAAATCTTTTACTGTGTGTGGAGCAAGGCTTTGGAGGGCCCCCATTGTTGAGTTCTCACACTTTTACATTGCCGGTGTAGCGATTTCCTGTTGATGCAAGTTAATTAAATCGTGTTATTGGTATGTGTTAAACCCTATAGTTTCTAGTTTATCATTGCAGGATAAATTCAATTAAGTTTCTGATCGATTTCATTACTGCTCTGTTCTTTCATTTCATGGTTCAAATTACAATTTCTATCGTGATGTATATCACTGGCAATATTGGATAAACGCTGTTCTTTTACTGATTAAATATTGGAAGCATGAATGGATCAGACCACGATATTCTGAGTATTATATATTGTTGTGTATTCAATGGTGAAGTGGTAAAGGACATTTACAAATTATGAACACTGTATTGTAAGAGAAATTAATTGGTATTTGTTCATTCAACGCTGGTAGAACCTTGTAGTCTGTAGCCTAGGTTTAGATTTGCTATTTAAATTGCTTTTTAATCTTAGTCATTTTTGCTTTCCTAAATCAAATACTGTGTGCTTAAAAAGAAACAAATGAAATCACCCTTGTAAAAGGATTTTGTGTCTGTAAGTTGCAGTATTCTTTTCATCTGTCAGTAGATTTAATTCACAGTTAGCTAAATTCCAGATAAGTTTAGCCTCTAAGTCCTAAAACCTGGATGTGTCTCGAAGTTTACTGACCCAGATTGATTTAAATATAAGTTCTGATTCACACCTGTAGATCAGAGCCCAACAGATTGTACTATAGTACCTTGGGAATCATTGACATTAATGGTGATCTCCCTCACACTTGTTAAGAGTTCATAGCATTGGCCAGTAATCAAGTGGTTTCTACCAGTAATCATACTTTGTGGAAGACGAGACGAAGACCCTGGGTATTTGTTTAAAGTGCTCATTGCTTTTCCCCAGGTTGCGATGAAGTTTTGTATATTAAGCATGGATCCACATTTGTATGGTTGTGGCTATGCTCAAATTTATGTCTGTATGACATAGAGCTACATTGTATGTCTGGTATCTATGTCCAAGTTTGAGTCCTCTATCAGATGAATCTATGCCGTATTCTAGTAGCCATGCTTGTTTATTTCTCTCATGGATCTGCCTTGTATTGGTCTACAGCCATGAGTTTGGTTACTTGTGTCTATGAGTCAACATACTGATGTACTAGAGATGCCTACTTGACGACTTGCTCCGTTTGAGCCGACATTTTCGCCTCATGGAAATGACTTGTTCTCTCAAATCTCTCATTCATCATATCCCTCTAAGACTCATGCTTCGGGGGGCATCCTATTATACCAAAATCCTGTCACCATCATGTGATAAGACATTTGACATACCTACTTTCCCTAAATCCCAGGTTTTGGAGTGGAAACCCATATCATTTGTCAATCTTTTCATAAAAATTCCCAGCACCATGCCTGACCCTTTATCCATACGCGGTACCCTTGTTTGCACCGCCCATACTCTGTTGCCCACAAATAGTGCCACCGCTTATGGCCCTTAGTCCATAAGCAGTTATTACCAGAACTACGCTGTCATTGAAGGAGAAACGTGGTACCCAGGGTAAAAAGGGAAAAAGAGAATCTTCTCGAGGCTTCTAGACGATAATCCTTGAGATATCCCTTATCCCTACTGTTGTGGGTCTGTTGAGTTCGAGATGCCCCATCCTAGGATCTTGGAGGCCACCTCACCCACAAATCTCTCAACCTACCCTATCCATCTAGCCTTATAAATGCAAGCTTATGGCCATGGTTGAGGGGGAGAACTCTGAAGGCATTGTTATGCTGTTGGATTGATCACTTGGTCCATATCATTGGAGAGCATAGAGAGAGCTAGAGTCGGAGCTTATGGGGATGAGAATGCTTGGTTTCATGGAGATGTATGTCAACACTAAGGCTTGGTTGTAAACTTCTTCATATTTCTTTAATGCAAGTTGATTTTTGTCCCACATATATTGTTGATGTTTGATTTCATATATATGTTGTTATATTCCTTAGTCACTAGCATAGATTAGTAGATCATGTTCTAGTTGCTTTGATCTGTTTCGTGTCAAGCTTATTGCAAGTACACAGGGTGACTATCAAAGCGTTGTATTCCAGATATATACAACGTCTAGGGAGAGTATTCAACCTCTGTCCTCTATTTGTTCTAGATCTGAACCATTCAGACCAGTGGAACACCTTGCTGTCCGTAGGAGGTGAAATATTCCAGCTAACAGTATGTTACATTTTTGTTTTACTAGTTACACCATAATATATATATATATATATATATATATATATATATGTATGTATGTATGTATGTATGTATGTATGTATGTATGTATGTATGTATGTATATTTGTTGTTGCTTGTTTGATAGTTAAGGTTGAGCACTTCCCTTTCACCATGAACTCTACCCTTAGATTCGGTTGATCTAAGGTAGGTGCTTTTGCACATATCTGGAGAGAAATCTCCACTATAGTTTTGGCTACTCCCCTGGCTCTATCCTCTTGGATGTTTGTTTTTGTAGGTGTTTTTTCTAGTTTGTTTTACTTGGTTATCCTCAGGTATCATAGATATGACGACCTTGTGGAATATTCGAACTAGTCCCTTCATAATGCTTTCCCCCCAACCCTACTCGACGCTTTTTTCCATAAAACAATTTCAGTTGCGGTTGTATCACACCTATTTGGTAGAAAGCTGCAACCCAGGTTGCACCTTTATTCTCAATAAGCATGACCTAGGTTGCTCCTTTTTCCTCGACAAGTGCGACCTAGATCCAAAGTTCAGATCATGCTTGTCCAGGATTCCAGAGTGACCACGGTTGTTTCCGTGACCCGGTTTGGTTTGATGTGTTGCATGGAGATCCTTGTTAAGTACAAAATCTATTTTTCTGCTAATTTTCCATCTAGGGAATATTTTTTTATAGTTTTGTTGACCCTGAATGCACCTATTCTGTCGACATGTGCGACCTATCATTTTTCTAGTTGTGTGAGGCATCTGAGACCCATTCCATGCCCCCTGTCTTTGATATATGCTTATACTTACTATATCTTTCCCAGATCGGATTTCCTATAGCCCCTTTGTGTGTTTTGTAGTCCCATGTATGCTTGTATGTGAGCCTATCTGAGTCGATCTTAGTAGTTGAGACCCCCCTGTGTGTTTCCTACACCTTACAAGAGTTCCTTGTGTTCTTGTGTACTTGCATATGTTCTTTTATTTGGAAAATTTATGTTTTATGTGTTAAAAATATTTACTTTCATTATCACTCTTTATTTTTTAGCATATGTGTCTCTAGCATGAGAGCTTTGGGTTTTAGAGATCACACTCCACTTGTGCACACATCTCACACCTTAAAATAATTGTCTTGGTTAATGACCCCAAGCTAAGCCTAAAATTAATCTTAACTTAGCCAACATTGTAACACCATTTGAGGACCAAAACAATATTGTAGTTAAGTTAAGAAACTGGGGATAGGAATCCAAATAACACCCATTTTTCAATTACATTTGAGACATAGTTTTTGTCTTCTAGGGAACCAAAATACTCTAGTATTTGTTGACACGATCACAACTAGTTTATTAGGGGGAGGGATGCCGCTCTGTTAGGGTAAGCTAAAACGAATGGGTTCTGGAATTCAAGGTGGAATACTGCACTCCATTATGTACCAAATGCTAACCATTCATAGTCCTCCTCATGCATGTCGAGAACCATATCGGGTGTCTAGGACCAAAGGGATGAATTCCTAGGAAACCATCCTGAGCATGTCATGAACAAGGTATCCTAGTTTCCAATCTCTTTGGTCTCTTTTAACTAAGGTCCCTCTCACTAGTAGGATTTTCTTATGCTTTGGTTCTTACATTTCCTATTTTTTGACTGTGTATTTCATTCCCCAAAAGAGGATACAATTTATGAGGGTTTTTCATCTTGTATCTACGATATTTATTGCACTTATACCTGTTATACCAAAATCATGTCACCATCATGTGATAAGAGTTTCTGACATACCTACTTGCTCTGAATCCCAGCACTTGGAGTGGAAACCCATGCTAATTGTTAATCTTTCATGAAAATTCCCATCACTGCACTTCCTCTGTTGTCTAGGAGCGGTACCTTGTTCACACCTCCTATCTCCTGTTGCCCACAAGCGGTGCCACTGCTTATGGCCCCAGTCCATAAGAATTTCTTACCAGAACCGCTCTGTCATTGAAGGAAAAATGTGATACCCTGGGTAAAAAGGGAAAAAGAGAAGTTTCTTGAGGATTCTAGATGATAAGCCTCATGTCCTCCCTTATCCCTACTATTGTGGGTCAGTTAAGCTCGAGTTACCTCATCATAGGATCTTAGAGACCACCTCACCCACTAATCTCTCAACCAACCCTATCCATTAATCCTTATAAATATGAGCTCATAGCCATGGTTGAGGGGAGAAATATTAAGGTATTGTTATGCTATTGTATTGATTACTTGGCCCAAGACCATTTGGGAGAACATAGAGAGCTAGAGTCGGAGATTTTGGGGATGAGAATGCTTGGTTTCATGGAGATGCATGTCAATACTAAGGCTTGGTTGTAAACTTCTTCATATTCTTTAATGCAAGTTGATATCTGTCCCACATATATTGTTGTTGTTTGATTTCACATGTATGTTGTTAGATTCCTTAGTCCATAACATAGATTAGTAGATTATATTCTGGCATTTTTTATATGTTTGTGTGTTGAAGCTTTATTGTAGTTACATAGGGTAACGATCGAAGCATCACATTCTAGGTATCTGCGGCATCTAGGGAGAGTTTTCAACCTCTGTCCTCTATTTGTTCTGGATCTGAACCATTTAGACTAGTGGAACACCTTGCTGTTCGCAGGAGGTGAAATATTCCAGCTGGTGACTCCGCTGGGGAATAGTGTATTAGTTGTTATGAGCTTCCTTAGTCTGCAACTCTTGTCTGAATCCAGGCTCTTTATTCAACTCTCTTAAGTCATATCTACTTTCTAACTTAGTCTATTTGGGTTTGAAACTTCTAAATCTATGTCATTTCGACCTTTTATGCTCCGTTTTCATACTCAATCTAGTAGTATTCACCTTGATCTAGTATTTTTCTGACTTGACCCATCATTCTCTTTATGTTTTGGTCATCTACAGGGAACCACACCTATGATGTGTACGAGGAGCGGTGCCATTGCTTGAACAAAGTGGGCAGTACATGGTGCCACCACCTATATCCCATTTGCGAGAAGCGGTGCTGGGTTAGAAACGCTCTGTCAACACCTGAGAAGCATGGTGCCAGGTAGGCATCATTCCAAAACCTTTTTTCCTCATTTTTTTTTAATAAAAAATTGAGTTTTGTTGCTTTCAGTTCTACTTATCAGACTTGTGTTACAGAATCTGATGTTTGTGGCTTGATAATTTTATGGTTTAAGATTGATTTGAGTGGAAATTAAAAAGTTTGATTAGGTCTTTTGATTGTTCATCCTCTTCTATGCTTATTGGTTGTGTTTGCGAAAGGATTTCTTGTTTTCTGAAAGCTTAGGGTATTAGTAAGATCTCTTTCATTTTTGTTATATAGACTAAAAGAACATTGGATTAGCTTCTAGGTTTCATTTCTTATTTGCATAGTAAACTTCTTTTCCCTTCCTTTAAAAAAGAAATTTTTTGACTGAGACTAGGATATCATCATTGAGCATTGAGCATTGCTTTTTTTATTGGATTTATAAGCTTTCAGGATCTTCATGTTCTTTCATCTCTTATGCATTTAGAACTATCTCAATAAAAAAAATGGTAGTTTTAAGTTATATTTGCTTATGTTTTGAGAAATTTGAAAAAATAGAGTGCATTTGCATATAGGTGTGCTTCTTGTTTTTCTTTTAGGAAAAGAGATTCTTCCCCTTCTCATTGCTTTCAGAAAAGAGAAATCAGTTTGGAAAAGGTATTGCTTGTCTTTGTTTTTGTGTTCATGACTGTTGTTTGGAAATATTTTTTGGTTTTGAAACAAAATAAAATACTCTCTTCCCTCCTGTAAGTAGGCATACTGAATGATAAAGTGAACATTTGCACAAGCATACTGCATGGTTTTACTTTTCTGTCAAAAAATCATGCATTCACCTAACTGTCCACTTTAAAATTAATGGTAGTTATAGGTTAAAATTTACGTAGAAACTAGAGTGATAGGTTAGAGACGTGTTTGGGCATCGTTAAGCCTAGGAGCTGTTGTTATTTATCAGCATTAAATCCCAAGATTCGTGTGGTTCTTCTATGTACCATTGGTATATCGAATGGCCTTTCACTTACCCTTGAGGTATATAGAAAGGTTTTGCATGTACTCGATTGTATATCGGAAGGTCCCTTGTGTATGGTTATGCATCAGACAACACTACTGCCAATTCGAGCTCCCACATACCTTGAGTATATCGGGAGACCCCACTAGGATACCTTATCTATTTGAGAAAAGCCCTTTGGCCTTCTTGTTTGGAGCCATACACTGAAAATAGCATTCGGGGAGATTACTACACATGTACCCTCGAGGTATATCGTGAGTGGCACCTTCTTGGCAATCCTGGTGAGAGACCTGACTTTTTGAACTCCTCCTATGATTTTAAGTGTGCTTGTTTTGACCTATAGCTTGTGTAGGGAATTTTTTTGGTGTGTTTTCTAGATTTTTAGACCGTAGGTTAGATAGGAACTGTACAAAATGGCTGAGTTAAGATAGTCCAAAAGAGAATGGGGCTTGCCACCTGATTTTACTCCTAGTTCAGGAGAAAATCCAATGGAAGCTATCGACCAAGGAGCTGCTACCACCTCCCAAGTGGGAGATAATGTGGTTGCGGAAAGTGGAGTACCATATTTTTCACACTCACCTCCCTTGGTCCAACAATCTTCAAGGGGAAATACATCATTCCATTCTCCCATGGAAGGTCATGTTGATGATACAACCCATCCATATTATGGTCCCAATCCTCCATTTTGGGATACCTCTATAGGACACGCCATTGCCTCATTTGGCACCCGTTTAAACTCTTCTGAAGATGAAGAAGAACATAGGCAATAATATGCTGCCATTCTCTATGCACAGGAGATTGATAAGTAGATAGATGAACTATTAGGACCTGTTGAGTCAGTGAATTTTTCCTTCAATTTTTGGTTTATTTTCTCCAGTTTTGGTTTGTTTTTCAATCTACCTCAGTTAATTTTTTGGTTTTAATTTTCAGTTTTGGTCTCCTTACAAGTTTTATTGCTGATTGAATAGGTTTTGAACACAATCGTTTTAGATTTTATTCGATTTTTGATGGTCTTTTTATGTTTTAAAAGGGGTAAAGAAGGTCTTATGTTCAAAGGTTGATTCATTAATGTGTTGAGAGACTAGTTAAACCTATTTTCTAAACCTAGCAGCTTTCAAAACATTCGACAAATTGGAAAAAAGTTGCAAAACTGTGAAAATTTGGCTTAGCAATTATTCTTGTAGCGCTGGTGGAAATTTTAACAAAGGGCGCGCTACAAGAATATCGCAGCCCTTTGTTTTTCCAATATTTTTGCAAATTTTCATCATGGGTTTCGTATGGAAGTGATTGATTGTATTTTGCAAGGTGTTTTAACACGTGTGACTGCAGTTTAGACACGAATTTTAGCAGTTATCAGTCACGCAGCCAAAGCAAATTCATCATTGCTAAAAACGTGGAATCAGTTGGACAAGACCAGCAAATTTCGGCTAAACTGTCAAGTTTCTCGTTCTACATGCATTATTATAAGGGAAAAGAGTTCGTGGAGAAGAGTCAAAACGCTAAAGAAGTGGATCGTGTTCCTGTGAAGAGAAGACAACATTCAGAAAATTAGGGCATCTTAATCCTCTCGTTTGCAGTAAAGGAGATGATATGGAGACACTTGTATACCTGAGGAGAGACCGTTGCTACCTTAAAACAGAGCTTTAAGCCACGACAATTGAGAAATTGGTAGGTTCTTCGATACAAACCCTTATAACTCAAAAATTTGGGTTTTCCTTGCTATGTGTTTATCTGGAGAAATTGACTGTTTAAGATGATAGAATGGGACATGAAATAAACTTCCCACCATAGAAATAGTTAGCAGAAGCCATTATGAAGTATCTGAAGGAACAGAGCAGCAAAGAGGCCTTGAACTTAAAGCATTCATCCTGAGAATTCTTATGACTGTTTTAATGAAGAGTGCTTATCATTTGATTTCCTATACATTCAAAAATTCTGACAGTGAAGAAGAATGGTTACAACGAACTAATTAAAGGGATTCTTCTCAAGACCTAATGCCAGTATAAACCAGAATTTTCAGGAAACAACATTCAAAAGATTGATAGATTGACTAGTTATGCTCATGTTTCACACAGAGGTGTTTTGTTGATTAATTCGAGTGGTTTGAAAACTGTTGGAGTTGTTATGATATGTGAAATCATTTGCTGGAAGCACCATGTTCGAATGCTAGGAGGACATATTGGCTGTTATATACAGGATTTGATGACATTTTGTGGCTAGGGTGAAGATGTTGCAAACATTGGTGTTTTTGTTCCTTTGTTTTTTATGCTGACAGTCCCCACTTGATCCAATGAGCTTATGGGTGATGTTGTGTTTGAAAATCTGAAGCAATGGAAGATTTAGGGTTTGAGGTGAAGCTGTTTTGATGCTGAGATTTAAGTGAAACCCTGATGAAAACAGTCATATTCACTGACAGTTTTCCATTGCATTGAACAGTCTGGATATTGAATTGCTGTCTTCAGTGTTTGAATCAGTTTGTAATAAGGATGATCATAGTTTATGTTTGAAAACACATCATACTGTTTCCTAAACCCTAAAACAAAGAATTTGAATGGCTGATATTATGAAACAGTTTGATATTCTCCCTGATGGTACAGTTTGAAAATTAAGCAAAGCCTATTGTTCATATGACAGTTTTCAGTTATGTTTGATCTGATCTCACAGTGTATCTATCAGGAACCTAATTATATGGTTGAAACAAGAGAAAACTGACATTTCAGGCCTGTACAGGAGTACATAGCAAATTGAAAAGAGTTCAAATAACAGCAAGCCAGTTTTAAAACATTTCTGAAACCTCAAGTCAGACTGTTTCTATCTACTGAAAGGAGAATATGGGAAAAAGTGGAAAGGTCAACAGGGCTGAGCCCACAGACCTAACTTGGATTCAGAAGCTTCTTGACTGTGCAGACC
>LPNX011086328.1:18506-50325 GCA_001517045.1 Pseudotsuga menziesii | reverse complement strand
TCCCAGTTCAGTTGGGGATTCCGGTAATGAAGTTCCTCCAGAACTCTCAGGAGGAACCAGATGACATGCAAAGGAGGATTTTTGAGATGATAGAGTTGCAGCATCATAGAGAGAAAGTGAACAAAGAAGCTCAGCTGTACAGAGCTAAGGTAAAACACAGGTTTGATAGAAAGATTAAAGAGCATACATTTTCAGAAGGTGAGTTAGTCTTAAGATGGGATGCAAGAAAGGAACAGAAAGGTAAGCATGGCAAATTTGATAATCTGTGGTTTGGCCCCTTTCTGATAGCTAAAGTTTTGGAAAATAATACATTCATCTTGCAGTCCTTGGAAGGTGAGGAATTGCTCAGCCCTGTCAATGGGCGATTCCTCAAACATTTCTACAGTTTATGAGATCATTTTCACTCTTCATTGTACATACCGGTGTGAGTGAGGTTGAATAAAGACTCCATAGCCCAATGGAAGTTTTCAGATAGGTGAATAAAGGACAGAAGGCACTGGTCTACAGGTTCTTGAAGCCTCGCAGGGAGGACTTCATCCCGCAGCTGGAGCCAGATGTTGAGTCAGTGAATTTTTCCTTCAATTTTTGGTTTATTTTCTCCAGTTTTGGTTTGTTTTTCAATCTACCTCAGTTAATTTTTTGGTTTTAATTTTGAGTTTTGGTCTCCTTAGAAGTTTTATTACTGATTGAATAGGTTTTGAACACAATCGTTTTAGATTTTATTCGATTTTTGATGGTCTTTTTATGTTTTAAAAGGGGTAAAGAAGGTCTTATGTTCAAAGGTTGATTCATTAATGCGTTGAGAGACTAGTTAAACCTATTTTCTAAACCTAGCAGCTTTGAAAGCATTCAAAAAATTGGCAAAAAGTTGCAAAACTGTGAAAATTTGGCTTAGCAATTATTCTTGTAGCACTGGTGGAAATTTTAACAAAGGGCGCGCTACAAGAATATCGTGACCCTTTGTTTTTCCAATATTTTTGCAAATTTTCATCATGGGTTTCATCTGGAAGTGATTGATTGTATTTTGCAAGGTGTTTTAACACGTGTGACTGCAGTTTAGACACGTATTTTAGCAGTTATCAGTCACGCAGCCAAAGCAAATTCATCATTGCTAAAAACGTGGAATCAGTTGGACAAGACCAGCAAATTTTGGCTAAACTTTCAATTTTCTCGTTCTACATGTATTATTATAAGGGAAAAGAGTTCGTGGAGAAGAGTCAAAACGCTAAAGAAGTGGATCGTGTTCCTGTGAAGAGAAGACAACATTCAGAAAATTAGGGCATCTTAATCCTCTCGTTTGCGGTTAAGGAGATGATCTGGAGACACTTGTATACCTGAGGAGAGACCGTTGCTACCTTAAAACAGAGCTTTAAGCCACGACGGTTGAGAAATTGGTAGGTGCTTCGATACAAACCCTTATAACTCAAAAATTTGGGTTTTCCTTGCTGCGTGCTTATCTGGAGAAATTGACTGTTTAAGATGATAGAATGGGACATGAAATAAACTTCCCACCACAGAAATAGTTAGCAGAAGCCATTATGAAGTATTTGAAGGAACAGAGCAGCAAAGAGGCCTTGAACTTAAAGCATTCAGCCTGAGAATTCTTATGACTGTTTTAATGAAGAGTGCTTATCATTTGATTTCCTATACATTCAAAAATTCTGACAGTGAAGAAGAATGGTTACAACGAACTAATTAAAGGGATTCTTCTCAAGACCTAATGCCAGTATAAACCAGAATTTTCAGGAAACAGCATTCAAAAGATTGATAGATTGACTAGTTATGCTCATGTTTCACACAGAGGTGTTTTGTTGATTAATTCGAGTGGTTTGAAAACTGTTGGAGTTGTTATGATATGTGAAATCATTTGCTAGAAGCACCATGTTCGAATGCTAGGAGGACATATTGGATGTTATATACAGGATTTGATGACATTTTGTGGCTAGGGTGAAGATGTTGCAAACATTGTTGTTTTTGTTCCTTTGTTTTTTATGCTGACAGTCCCCACTTGATCCAATGAGCTTATGGATGATGTTGTGTTTGAAAATATGAAGCAATGGAATATTTAGGGTTTGAGGTGAAGCTGTTTTGATGCTGAGATTTAAGTGAAACCTTGATGAAAACAGTCATATTCACTGACAGTTTTCCATTGCATTGAACAGTCTGGATATTGAATTGCTGTCTTCAGTGTTTGAATCAGTTTGTAATAAGGATGATCACAGTTTATGTTTGAAAACACATCATACTATTTCCTAAACCCTAAAACAAAGAATTTGAATGGTTTATATTATGAAACAGTTTGATATTCTCCCTGATGGTACAGTTTGAAAATTAAGCAGAGCCTATTGTTCATATGACAGTTTTCAGTTAGGTTTGATCTGATCTCACAGTGTATCTATCAGGAACCTAATTATATGGTTGAAACAAGAGAAAACTGACATTTCAGGCCTGTACAGGAGTACATAGCAAATTGAAAAGAGTTCAAATAACAGCAAGCCAGTTTTAAAACATTTCTAAAACCTCAAGTCAGACTGTTTCTATCTGCTGAAAGGAGAATATGGGAAAAAGTGGAAAGGTCAATAGGGCTGAGCCCACAGACCTAACTTGGATTCAGAAGCTTCCTGACTGTGCAGACCTGTTTCAGCAGGAAGGATGGTTGAATTTTTTCAAGAAGATTGATGGTTTCAATACTCAAGTGTCCTGCAAGTTTTCCAAGGGACTTAAAGAAGATATGATCATGATGGATGCTTTGAAATTCAAGCTAACTGTGGAGTTAATAGTAGAAGCTACTGAGATCAGCAATGAGGGAGAGCACTGGTTTAAAAAATCGCCTTTTGAGTTTGAACCCCAAAGATACTTATTGCCTAATGTGATTCCTGACTGGGGCAAGGGTATCCTCATTCAAAATTTCAGGAAGGAGTGGATTGAGCCTTTAAGGATTCTTCAAAGTTATGTGACCTGTGAAGGAAGATATTCATTTGTCTTTAAATACCACTTCAAGTTCCTGCAGCACATAATAGGAGTTTCAAAAATGAACTTGCCCTTCTTTTTCTTAAAAAGCCTGCAGAAGATGTCAAGTAAAATAAAGCCATAGGATGATCACACTTCCCAGTCACTTTTTCACCATGGTCTCATTAAATTGATCATCACCACAGTGTTGCAGCATGAGGGAAGGAATTTGGATTTCTTTTTATTTTGGTTAGATGTTCATCCTCAAAAAGAAGACCAACAACCAAAGAGACAGACTGACAAGGGGAAGGTAATGATCAAAAGGCTAGGTCACTCACTCAAATCTACAAGTAAAGATGAGGTCAAAGCCAAGAAGGTGACAGAGCAGGTAGCAAAACAGGTGAAGGATGATAGTCAGCTCAAAGTGATTTCAGAGTACCCTAAAGCCAAGTACTCATTGTTTGCAGGTGAAGATGTACAACCTTGTTTGAAATCACCACCAGTAGCACATTCTGAGCAAACTAGGACTGTTGATATAGAAGGAGCTGCTACACATGAAGAGGAATTACAAACTAAACCAAGGAGGCCTCTTACCATACTATCTGAAGATGAAGGTTATTTACTGGAGGATGAACAGCAGATTGTTGAGACAGAGCCAAGTACAGAAACATGTGGAGACTTTCCTACCTCAAGGGTAAAATCAGACAAGTCTAAGAAAAAGAAAAAGAAGAAGGTAGCTTCACACAGAAGGTCATATAAAAGGCCTCAAACCAGACCTACTAACAAGCTGAGATGGAACATGAAAAAGCTGCTTAACCCCAAACTAGAGTCCAAACAGGAAGTTGTGGTGATTAGTTCTTCCTCTAGTGAAAAAACAGAAATGGTTGAAAAGAGCAGTAAAGGTAAGGGAAAGAGAACTGTCAAGCCTTCCTCCTCTTCCCAACCTGCAGAGACAAAAAGACCACAGTTAGTAGGAGAAAGTGAACAGCCTAGGTCTGAATTATTTGAAATAATTGCTGAAATTAAAGCTAGACTTACCAAGCAGCAAGAAGAAGATACAGCAAAGGCAGATGCTTTTGGAGATCATAAATTGGATGAAGAAGATCAAGATATTCTCAGGAAAGTAGGATATTTAGTAGAATCAGTTGTTCATGATGATTTTTCAGATCTTTTAATGCAGGAGGACAATATATCAGAAATCCCAAATTTTGATGAAGAGAATGTACAGGAAAGTATTCAGAGATACAGGAAACACATGAAGCACCTGCAAGAAACAAATGATGGATTATTCAAAGTTAATAAAGAGCTGGTAGAGAAGTTGCAGGATATGCATAAGCATTTTTTGGAGCTGTCAGAAGTTTCTAAAGAAGTCCTTAGCAGGAAAAGAGTTGCTGACAGGTACTGTGCAAAGCTGGAGAAGACTGTTGATCATCTACAACAAGAAAATGAAGACTTGCAGAAAAGGATAACTACTATAGATAAAAAGGATAAAAGAGCTAAGAAAAGGGCTCGAGGTCTAGATGGTATATCTCTTCTTGTGGAGGCAGCGAAGGAGATCTGAGGCAGTTTGTAGTTAGTGGTTCTTTAAGATAAATATTTTTTTTTTGGTTAAGAGTTTGCTATTTTTAGCAAACCATGTAATTTTGTAAAAGTAACTTTTACTTTACCTATTTAGTGACTCGATGGAGGTAGTTAACAGAAAACCTAACTGATTTTGGGAGAGCTTTCTTATTTAAATGAGTTAGGAAGTCATTGTAAAGGTTCTGGATTTTTTGGGAGCATCAGGAGGTCTGCTAGCTGATCATACTTTCAGGCTTATTCAGTGATAGGTACTGTACTCTTATATACATTTACTGATGAAACTATGAATATATGACTCTTTCCCCTTCATTTGGTCTGTGTTGGCTTTATTGTAAGCTTGTTTAGCTTCTTAATTGACAAATTCAGTACTGGTTAATGTGTATTTTCTGGTGTTGCTTATCCATTATGTGTGAACTTCAATACAGGCTGTTTGTTGGATTTTTGTGATATACATGCATCTTTATCAGTTATATGTTTTTGATTTAGTTGTTGCTTATTTACTGAATGTATTCCCTGCATGATCTTGAAACTTACAACCAAAAACACATAAACAAAACCCTAAACCCTAGTTTGAATTGAGTTTTTCTCTTGAGATTGTGTTGGCTTGTTCCCCTAGCCTTAGGAACAATTTCTGGCACAAACAGGACCAACGCCATCATGTTCCACATCTGTTCCTATGGGAGATCATTCACTTGCCAATTCTATGAGACCCATAGAACTAATTATAGATCATGCAGTAACACCACATAACCTAGGTCAAATTACCACCCCTATCACCTCTCATGTTATGTCTATTCCTAATCCTCCTAGGTCTTCTGCAGCTGGGTCTCAACCTTCAATTCCTATTTCGTCAGTATCTTCTAGTGCTGGGGGGAAGCCCCCGGCATGACCTACATTATCTGGCAGCAGAATTATACCTAGTCAAGGGAAGACCTTTAACATAGAACCATATATAGTTTATCTCCCTCCCTCCCATACTAATGTGGTGAATCCCCCATCCATTTCAGGTCATCCCTCGGGGGCACAACTCGTAACCATTCAGTCTTCTGGAGGTTATGGTTATCAAATACGTGTAGGCAATCATCCACCCAATCCGACGGGAATGCCTTATTCTAGATATCCATACTCTAGTAACACTTTTATTCCATGGAGGCAACCCAACTGGTCTTACATGCCAGTTACAGGGGGGATACCTATACACACTACGGGAGGTGCCGAAGGACCACCTTATGGAGGTCCTCCCCCTGAGGGGCCTAATGGTCTTGGAGGATTTGGAAACTTTCCTCCTTATGGTCCTGGTGGTCCTAGTGTTCATAGGGGGCTTGGTATCTTTCCTCCTTATGGGTCTAGAGGGTCTGGTGGCACTCTGCCTAGTGGTTCCGGAGGCTCTGGAGGCTTACCTCTTGGTGGATTTGGAGGGTCTAGTGGTCCACCTCCTGGTGGTCTTGGTGGTCCTATTGGTCCCAATGGCCCTGGTGTTCCTCCTCTTAGAGTCCCTAGTGGTCCTAGCGGTCCCGATCCTGGAAATCAACCCCTTATGGGCAGATTTTCCGGTAGTTCTTCCTCACAACAACCTATTTTTCAATCAACTTATGGTCCTACTGGTAATTATATGCCATATCAATATTACCACTATGAGTAACCCAAATGAAAATTACCTTTCCTAGCACCTTTGGACTTGCCTGATTTGTCTACGTTGATTAATGACCCGATTCGACACAATCCCTTGTGGCCTCCCATTCCGGTTAAGTTACCATTGGATATCCTGAAATTTGATGGGAAGCAGGGAGATGATCCAAAGAACCATGTTATGACATTTCATTTGTGGTGTTCTTCCAACTCCCTCATGGATGATTTCATTCTGTTATGACTCTTTCAGCCAACTTTGACTGGTACCACCGCAAAGTGGTACATTTAACTCCCACAACATTCGTTTGTGGATTTTGGCTCGTTGGCAACTGTTTTTTTTACACACTTTCAGCTCCCTATTAATTATGAAATGGGCACTGATATTTTAACCTCTCTGTGATAGAACACCTCCACCCACATTTCTAATCATATTCATGAGTGGATAAGGCGGAGAAGGCTTACTAAGACCCCCATTCCGGGTCAGTTACTAGCTGATTGGTTCACTAAATCCTTGTTCCCTCCTATTGCCCGAGATGTGGCTATGGGAGGTGCCGTTACCAAAGAGCAGGCTATTAGTCAAGCTCAATACCCAGACTTGGTCTATTCCCAGTCTAGAGCTTTATATGACCTGATTCCTCAAGATCCTCGCCCGAGCACTGATCCTGCCAAGTCACCATTAGAAGTACTTGTTGATGGAATTGTTGGTTCAATCTAGTCCCCGTCCGTAGTGAAACCTGCCAAGCAAACCCAAACTGCCACCCCTACTCCTTCGACTCCTAAGTTTTCCACCGAGGTCAATTCTACTCAAAGTATTCAAACCTCAGGTAATAATAAGAAGAAAGGTAAAAATCGAAATAAAAAACCTGGAAACCAATAGGAGACTCCACGACCAACCAACAATGATAACGAAAAAGGGAAAAGGAAGGAAAAATATCCCTGTCTACTATGCGGTGGTGACCATTTTTCAAAGGAGTGTCCTCATCGGGACGAAATCTCCTAGTTTCTGAAGTCCAATCCCGCACCTACAGTACTTACAGATCCTTTTCCCTCTCCACAACAACTGATAGACCACATGTCTAATGAGGGTAACTGTAGTTCATCAGAGGAAATTCATATGATGTCCTCATATACCATCAATCTGCAAACTCAAAGTCAGAATTATGACAAACCTACAGACAAGAAAGAAGATCAATCTTCTTCAAGGAAAGTTCCCTCTACTAGTTCTCCGGAATCCTCGTCTACTGTCCCCTTATCCTTCGAGAAGCCTACTCTCGACATGATTTTGTGCCCACCTAAGAGTACTCTTCAGAAGGTTGTCTTTAATCCAAATGCCCAAGCTGCTCAATTTTATATTGTAGTTGAAGATCTCGCTTAGACACCTTGTGCGATGTCTTCCTTAAAGGTACTCCAAAGTTGCCCTACATAGCGCAAGAACTTGTTGAAAAAATTAGGAGCTTTAGACCCAGATAACACTAACTTGATTCATTTCAATGTTGAGAACTACAAGCCTATATTACCACATAAACTTGCTTTTCAGATCATTATGAAAGTAGTGGGAAAGAAAGTCTTTCGAATAGTACTAGATGAAGGATCTTCAACCTCGGTGTTGTCTCTGACTCGTTGGAAGGCTCTTGGCTCTCCCGAGCTTATCACATCACCTACGACCCTTAAATCATTTGACGGACAAGGTTTCCAACCCCATGGTCTCATATCATCCCTAGCGGTCGAGTTGGGGGGAAAACCCGTTTCCATCCAAGTAGAAGTGGTAGATGCCCCTTTAGATTACAACTTCCTTCTAGGAAGGAATTAGTTCTATGCCATGACTGTTGTTGCCTCAACAGTATTCTGAAAAGTCCAATTCCCACATCTAGGGAGAATTGTTACTATTGATCAGCTTGATTTCTGTACGCCAGATGTTACTACCTCCATGGCTAACATCCCCATGTTAGGCCAATCCCCTCCTCCTTACTAGTCGATTGGGTTAGGCATGTTGAAGGATTCATAGCTTATGGGGTGTTTTCCATCCACTCCTCCTAGCACGGATACCGCGACAGTCCATATGATTACCTCATTTGATTATGAGCCTAAGGGAAAACATGTTGCTGATTCCACCTCGTTGAGTTCACATGAAGCTATGTATGACACCATTCAAACCTTTTTCGATGATCACACTGATGACCTTCATCTAGTGGCTTCGGATCCTTACCATTTACCGTACTGGTTAGAACCTTCTCTTCCTATTCTATATTATCTCTCTGAGACTTTCCCTTTTGATGAGTCCATTAATATGGAGATCATGAATATGAATTAGCCCATTTGGGAGGATCACCATCATAGATCCATGTTCCTCCCCAACATCAATTTGGTTAGCCATGATTTTGCATCCTTTTTTCCTACTAATATTGTCAATGTTCCCCAAAGTAATATATTGTTGCAATATACAGATTCTGAAGGAAACCTTTGCAACATTACTCAGACGAACCCGATTGACATATCAACCAAGCCTGATGTTATCGAGCATGTTCATGTTTGGTAGAACTGCTTGACAGATGAATCTAAAGCATATAAGACACTTTTTAAGGAATTCTGTGATATTTTTTCCTGGTCCTATGAAGAGATGCCGTGGATTGACTCATCGATTGTGGTCCATGAGATTAAAACCTATCCCATGGCTAAACTTGTCAAGTATAAACTTAGGCAGGTCCATCCTTGGAAGGCCGCAACTATTAAAGTTGAAATTGAGAAACTTCTCAAAGATGGGTTTATTTATCCTGTACCCCTGATGGAATGGGTATCGAACGTTGTCCCTTTCAATAAAAAGTAGGGCACCATTAGAGTCTGTATCGATTTTATGGATTTGAATAAAGCTTGTCCCAAGGACAACTTTTCGACTCCGTACATCGATCAGATTATCGACAACTGTGCTGGAAGTGTCATCTTTTCATTCATGGATGGCTTCTTTGGCTATAATCAGATTGATATATTACCCTCCGATCAGCATAAGATGACATTCATTTTCCCATGGGGAACCTTTGGATATAATAAGTTACCTTTCGGCTTGAAAAATGCTGGAGCCACATTCTAGCGTGTGATGTCCTATGCGTTTCACCATATTAAACATATTGTTGAACCATACCTTGATGACCTCCCTGCTCATTCACAATGACGAGAGGACCACCCTGTTCATCTTAGAGACATATTCCCGAGATGCTGTCATTATAATATATGGCCAATCCACATAAATGTGTTTTTTGCATTAACACGGGATGTCTGCTAGGATTTGTGGTATCCAAAGATGGCATCCGAATCGATCCTTTGAAAATTGCCGCTATTTTAGATCTACCAGCCCCAACTAATCTCCTTGAACTCCAAATTTTTCAAGGGAAGGAAAACTTTCTCCGTCGTTTCGTGTGCAATTTAGTAGATAAAACGAACGGTTATATGCGTCTCCTTAAGAAGAACACTCCATTCTTCTGTGATGACCAGGCCCAACGCACCTTTGAAATCTTAAGCATGCTCTGACTCCTTTGAAATCTTAAGCATGCTCTGACTCATTCACCCATGATACACCCCTCGAATTATTCAAAGGAATTTATCTTGTATATTGCTACCTCCACTACTACCATCGCTATGGTTTGAGTGCAGGACAATCTCCACAGTCAGGAGCACGTGATTTATTGCGCCAGTAAGAATCTTATGGATTTTGAAACCCATTATTCATGTGTGGAGAAGTTAGCATTGGCTACAGTCATTACTATACAAAAGTTTCGTCACTACATTCTGCTTCACACTACCATCATATTGGTAGACCAGAACCCAATGTATTACATCCTGACTTGTCAAGTGCTCGGGGGCAAGTACTCCTGTTGGATCGTTATCCTTCAGGAGTTTGATCTAGAGTTTTCCAAGGCCACATCAAAGAAATCCTTGGTCTTTGCAGAGCTTATGTGTGATCTTCCCTGTGCTACAATGGAATCTGAGCCCAGTGATTCATTTTCGGATGAATTCCTATTCCTAATTAGCACTACTGATCCTTGGTATGGAGATTTGCTGATTTATCTCCAAACACAACAATTTCAGCCACATTTATCTCATGATGATCGCCTCTGTATCTGTCACCACGTCAAATATTATCTTATCCTGAATGATACCTTGTATAGACATGGGATTGACTCTATTCTTCGACGATGCCTCACTCATGAGGAGGATGAACATGTGTTGAATTATTGCCACTCTGGAGCATGTGGCGGTCATTTATTTGGGATGGCTACAACCTAGAAAATCCTTCGCGCTGGATTCTTCTGTCCTTCTGTCTTCAAATACTGTCATGAGGATGTTAAGAAATGCCCACCTTGTAAACATTTTTATCCTAAAAAGCGCACCAATCCTGCTCTACTACAACCCCATCATTTCCATTGGACCATTCACCGAATGGGGGATTTACTTCATGCATTGTAAGCCTACCTCAGTCGGGTGGCATGGTTACATCATTGTATCCATTGATTATTTCACAAAATGGGCTGAGGCCATGCCTACATATGCAGAAGATGGTAATACTGCCGCTCTCTTCTTGTTCAATCATATCATAGCTATATTTGGAGATCTGTAGTCCATCGTTACTGATCACAAATCCCATTTACATAATCAAATGATGGAGGAACTAAGTGCCAAGCTAGGTTTTCACCATGAAAACTCTACACCGTATTATTCGCAAGATAATGGTCAGGTAGAGGCCATTAACAAAGTTCTAAAAAATATGCTTCGTTGGATGGTTGGAGATCATAAATCCAACTGGCACCACATTCTTTTCTCCACTCTTTGGGCTTATCGGACTTTTGTGAAAAAAGCTACTAGTTTCACGCCATTCTAGCTTGTCTATGGACTCGAGGCTGTCTTGCCGATCCAATGTCAGATTCCATCCTTACAACTGGCCGTCGAGCTTCTCCCAGACACTTCTACAGAGGAAGAAAGACTTTTGTACTTGAGTAACCTTGACGAGACTTGGAGAGATGCTTCCTTGGCTAATGAGGCACATAAGAAACGCGTCAAGGCGCAATACAATAAATCTGTCCAACCTCATGTCTTTAATGAGGGTGACCTAGTATTGACTTATGATCAAGGATATGAAAAACTAGGGAAGGGTAAATTTGAGTCCATGTGGTACGGACCTTTCATTATTTCTAAGGTGTTAGAGGAAGGAGCTTATGAGCTTGTTGATTATGATGGAATCCCTTTGGGGAAACCTCGCAATGGGTTGTACCTGAAAAGGTACTATGCCTAGGTATTTCTTGGATAATATCTTGTATATATGTATATTGATTGACTTTCAGTGTGCTTTTAGTATTTTCTAGATGGTTTTTGAGTTTAGTGTCCACATCTATTTATACCATGTTTTGGTCATGCAGATGGATTTCTATGGCTTCGCTAATGGTGCTTTCTGCCACACCTTGAATCTCGCCTCAGTTTCTTGGGTCCTCTATTCCCTAGATGAAGATTTGGTCAGTTCAGGAGCAGTTTGTATAGGTCCCACTGCTAATAACATCACCGAGTGTGAAGCGGTCATCGGTCTTCTGACTGAAGCTACCTCCCAAGATGTTCATGATCTAGTAGTCTTGATGGACTCACAGCTCGTGGTTTTCCATTTAAACCATGTCTACACCTCTATAAACCCTGTGCTCCTCCACCTCTTCTAGAGAGTGCGTTTTCTAGAAAGATCGTTTGAAACTATTACTTATAGGCATATCCCTAGGGAACATAATGTAGTGGCTGATTCATTGGCTAATTACATCCTAGATTGGTATATTGCCAATTCATGACATCAAATAAAGAATGGTACATTGTAAATAAACATTTAAAGACACATAAAACTCATAGAAAATGCATTTTCCATTTGAAACATATAAACACCGTGTAAAAGTCTGTATATATATATATATATATATGAAAAGGTTTACAAAAAAATATGTCTCGAGACCTCATCTGAAGCACGTAGGATTTCAGGAAAAATCATTATACAAAATCCTGAAGCTGTCAGCTTTCAGTACATATCTCATACACTAGTGGTGCTCATGATAGCACATCACTACTCGAGCTACTCTATCTAGTAGCCTACTGAATCGGCCCGGTACTCCCACTGTGGATCTCTGATATCTCATCTGGAGGTCATCTATGTCAGCATTTGGGATATCCAAGGTCAACCTCTCTAGGTTTTCCTCCATCTCCCTGGTGATATCATCACCCCGTGGTACAAAGCAGGATGCAAATCACCTTTCCAATGGAGATAGTCCTCCAGGTCGCATTGCTCCCACATCTACATGAGAATATATAGGTCTCGTCACTTAACATAAAAAATACAAAACATTAAAAAAAATAAAAACATTTTCATCCATTTTAGGGTTTCTTGCTTCTTACCGATGTCACCCCACCATCCGCCAGGTGGGAGTGGTAGGTCAGGATATTCGGTGAAGTTCATGCCTGCATAAGCATAATCCTCAACCATGAGGATCTGATCTCATAGCCATATGAAGAACGGATCATTAAACTTCACACTTCCCCTACCCGATCCTGTGCGAGCCATGACCTGGACCCACCTCATCATACGGGGATCCCGTTCTCTTAGAATCTGGAAGACCACCTGAGGTCTCATATGTGGAACCCGCTTGAAGAAGAAGCAGGCTAAAATGGAACCAAATCCAAACTACTTTAGCTCTCCCTGCCGACACTTAGTCAGCTAATATTTGAAGATTGGAGGCATGGCTTCCACCCAGTTGAACACCGTGGGTGCCATGGTCTCTATGGAATACAGCATGTGTGCCCTAGAAGCCTGGTGCACACCCTGAATCCTGGCCACCCTCTGCATGGTAAATAGGACGGTCTGTAGGGCCCTATCCATCTATTCTTTGATGGGGATTTTCTTCCCCGATGTATCTGTCCCTGGTGCACAGTGACGATCTATAAGCTCTTGAGTGGTATTATCCCCTCCATGGGATCTTGTCAGTGAGATGGGGGCACCCTGTCTCGAGAGACTTGTCAAGAAGTAGATTTCCTCTACTTCCATCGTAAGGATATGGGCCCCCACCTTGAAATACTTCTACTCTGGATTCCACATCTGCAGTATGTGTTCCAGTAGCTAGTCATGTGACACCATGCTTGGGGTCCGAAAGAACTTTAGGATCCCACAGTCCCGTAATGTTGCAATACAACCTGCATTTCTTTCAGCAGCAACATACTCATTGTCATGCATTCTTTCTTTCCATATCACCATGTTTTGAGCAACCTAGACCTGCCAAAAACAATAATGGTATGCATTAGAATCATCCTTAAATCATTAAAAATCAAAGGAATCAATTTATTTTACTTATACTATCAGTTTAAATTCTCCATGGCTGGCACCGCCTGTGCACCATTGGATACAGGTGGTGGCACCACCTGTCCACTGTGTTATTGGTGCGCTTCTTAGGTAGTACCTCGTATCTTGCAAGGGGTAGCCATAGTGCCTTCTTTTAAGGTTTTAGGTCTTTCCATCTGAGCCCAAAATCCCACCAAATCTCAAAATAAATCCTATGAAATGAAAGAGAAGGGTCTTAGCTGTTACCTGCAACTAACGATTCTGAAAACGGACGGTGGAAACTCCTGGTATTAGCTGCTGAAGATCTGGCTAAGAAAATGCTCCAAGTGCTCTCTGCTATAGGTAAATAGTGAAATGATATGGTTTTTTACTATTTACATGACTTATATAGGCATTTTTGGGTCTGACATACTATAGTTTTGATATAAAATCATATTTTAGTCAAAGTTGATATGTCGTAGTCCCTTAATGCTAGTTATAAATGCATTTAACACTTGTTTTAGAGTCGCTTGCAGGATAAGAGAACTATAGTAAGAAGCTTTGGAAAGTTTGTTTATGGATTTTTCACACTTTCATAAAACAGAAAAGGTCAATGAGCGTTTATTACGACACTTTGTCACGCTCGTTAAAATCTAGTATCAAAGGTCTGAGTCCATTTCAAGTTTCTTTACAGGCTCATAAAATCAACATTGTGTAAAGAAGCGTCATGGAGTCCCCTTTTCACCTTTTTTTCAGGCTCCTTAAAAACGAAAAAGTCATTGAGTCCGTTTCCGATTATTTTCAGGCTCGTAAAATATGAGATTGTATAAAGAAACCTCATGGAGTTCTCTTTAAACTCTTTTGAGGCTCCTTAAATATGAAAATATTGTCGAGCGATCTTGTATTGTTCATGCTCATTAAATTATTTGAAGAGTCATCCATCCGACGATAGGTTATCTCTTTTTTTGGTTTAGATAGCACTATTTACAAAAAAGGAACAATCCAGCCAATCATGATTGGAAGAGTTCTCTAAGGTACGAGTTTACCCTTTTTTGGGCCTTAGAGACTAAATCATACAAAAAAGTACCCCTTTGGAGTCTTCTTCTGTATTCGTTCAGATTCTCTAAACATGAACGATACTGAGTTTTATTTCAGTGGACTTGTTAAATCAATCATTGAGAGACCCGTCTTGGGAACGAACCCCTCCTCTCTCAGGTTCGTAAAATATATGAGTCTGGACTTGTCTCCCGACAAGTGATATCAAGTGTTTGTTACCCTCTTTGAACTCGTAAAACTGAAAAGAGGCACTCATCAATCATGATGGGGGAAATGGGAAGGGAATCATCTTTTAAATAATGGCAGTTATTTGTCACTACCTTTGAACATGGCACTTGTCTGGACATCATGTCAGTCAATTATGTATTCAACTCATCTCCGTGATGATCCACTTTCATGAGTCATGTCACTCCTTTGAGTCTTTCAAAAGAATGCATTGTCCACTATCGCATTGTGCGTCTGTCCCATTTAGTCATACTGCCAAGTCTTTTTCTCATGCTGGCCAATGTTCAAAGGGGATTTGAAGAATTTTTACCTCTACAGTCTACACATTCTTTGTGTCAGTATCTCTGAGTCAGTCATATGGTTGCTAGATTCACATCATTCCAAAACTATGTTCTAAGATTCATGTCATCGATGTGGGACTCATCATGGATCTCCTTCGATGAGACTATTCCTGTCGACATCAACTCATCATCTAGGAAATAGTCTTAGAAACAATATTTAGTACCTTGAGATCTGTATGCCTTAATGACAAATTCTCTCACTCTCAACATAGGTTCACATCATTGACCTTTGATCGATAGAATCGACTGGGTGTTTGACATCGGGACATCTATTCGCACTCAGTAGATTGTAATAGGGTACCTTGGGAATAACTGACATTAATGGTGATCTCCCTCGCACTTGTTAATGGTTCACATCATTGGCTGATAGTCAAGTGGTTTCTACCATGTTCAACTTCAGATCATTGTAATCACATGGATAGAATCGTACTTTGTGGAAGACGAGACGAAGACCCTGGGTATTTGTTTAAAGTGCTCATTTCTTTTTCCCTAGGTTGCGATGGAGTTTTGTATATCTAGCATGGATCCACATTTTTTTGGTCATGGCTATGCTCAAATTTGCATTTGTATGACATAGATCTACATTGTATGTCTGGTAGCTATGTCCAAGTTTGAGTCCTCTATCACATGGATCTACGCTGTATTCTAGGAGCCATGCTTGTTTATTCCTCTCATGGATATGCCTTGTATTGGTCTGCAACGATGAGTTAGGTTCCTTGTGTCTATGAGTCAACATATTCATGTACTATAGATGCCTACTTGAAAAAATGCTCCGATCAAGCCAACATTTTCATCTCATGGCGATGACTTGTTCTCTCAAAGCTCTCATTTATCATATCCCTCTAAGACTCATGCTTTGGGGGGCATCCTGTTATACCAAAATCCTGTCACCATCATGTGATAAGAATTTTTGACCTGCCTACTTGCTATGAATCCCAACACTTGGAGTGGAAACCCATGCTAATTGTCAATCTTTCATGAAAATTCCCAGCACCATGCTTCCTCTGTTGTCTAGGAGCGGTACCTTGTTCGCACCGCCTATCTCTTGTTGCTCGCAAGTGGTGCCACCACTTATGGCCCCCAGTCCATAAGCGTTTCTTACCAAAACCACGCTGTCATTGAAGGAGAAATGTGGTACCCTGGGTAAAAAGGGAAAAATAGAAGTTTCTCAAGGATTATAGATGATAAACCTCGTGTCCTCCCTTATCCCTACTATTGTGGGTTAGTTAAGCTCGAGATCCCTCATCCTAGGATCTTAGAGGCCACCTCACCCACTAATATCTCAACCTACCCTATCCATTAAGCCTTATAAATATGAGCTCATAGCCATGGTCGAGGGGAGAACTCTTAAGGTATTTTTATGCTATTGGATTGGTTACTTGGCCCAAGACCATTTGGAAGAACATAGAGAGCTAAAGTCTGAGCTTTTGGGGATGAGAATGCTTGGTTTCATGGAGATGCATGTTGACACTAAGGATTGGTTGTAAACTTCTTCATATTTCTTTAATGCAAGTTGATTTCTATCCCACATATATTGTTGCTGTTTGATTTCACATGTATATTGTTAGATTACTTAGTCCCTAACATAGATTACTAGATTATATTTTGGTAGTTTCAACATGTTTGTGTGTTGAATATTTATTGCAGGTACACATGGTAATGATCGAAGCATCACATTCCAGGTATCTACGGTGTCTAGGGAGAGTCTTCAACCTCTGTCCTCTATTTGTTCTGGATCTGAACCATTCAGACTAGTGGAGCACCTTGCTGTCTGCAGGAGGTGAAATATTCTAGATAACAATACCCCATAGGTTAACCCATCATTTTATTCATGGTTAGTGTTGCATTTTTTTATTTCTGGCCGCTTTGTTGCAAACTTGCATCCTGTGACACATTATTACTGTTTGATTTTAGAGCTTGCTTTTTGGCCTTTGTGCCACCATTTATCACCTCTCCTTCTACACACTCGATTGTAGTTGGATTTTTTATATTGCGTTTGGAACCCTTGAGCCTTCATTCATTACATAGAACACCATCACACCACCATTTATCCACCACGCTACTCCCATAGACTTAGGTGGAATACCCCTTAGTTCTATTCCTTGAACTGTCACCGTTGGATCCATATTTAGTCTCGTTCACCACCTTCAGAGCCATACACTAGATCTGAGTCATGTTTGGATTCCTATCAATCCAAACCTACCATGTTCACTTCCCCATCTAGCCCCATGGCTTGTGCACCTCCCAACCCCTTCCAAGGGGGATTGTTGGTAGTGGACATGTGAAATATCCGCCTGACATAGCAGATATCACTTCTGCTGTCCCTACAAGCCCTGATCCTAGTGGGTCACTTTCCACCACACACACTATTGCTAGTTCGCTACCCACTAGTAGTGGCCCCACTCTATCCAGCATGGTTCACACCATTCCCACATTCATGCATGGGGGTACTAGCCCTTCTACCACTATTTCGGCTATTCACACCATCCCAAGGACTACTTCTACTATTGAGAATCATCCTTACCAACCCCCATTTTCCCATGGTACTTACATGCCTGTTGGGCCCAACACCATTGTTGGTTGTCCTAGATCTAGCCAAGGTCCTTATCTGCCATTCATGGCTAGTCTCAACTTGCCTAATTTGGCATGGTTAATGAATGAAACCATCCATCATAACCCATTATGGCCTCCCATTCCTACCAAAATCCCTTTGTACATCCCTAAGTTTGAGGGAAATGTGAGAGAAGACCCTCAGACCCATATCATGTCCTTGCACTTATGGTGTTCCTCCAACATCATAGGGGATGAATCTATCCTCTTACGGCTATTCCAGTGCACACTCACTGGTGTTGCAACCAAATGGTACATTCAGCTACCCCATGCAACTTATCGTGATTTTTATTCTTTATCCTCGGCGTTCCTCCATTAATTCCAACTACATTTCGATTACTATGAGGGATTGGAAATCCTTTTATACCATAGACTGAACAATAATACCCACATCACATATCACATCCATGATGGTGTCGTCGTCGTAGTTTCTAAAAAATACACTTACATGAGAGGATATTCTTTGATTGGTTTCTTAAATCCTTACTCCCCCATATCACCAATGATGTTGCATTCGAGTAGCCAAAAAATGAGGAAGAAGCAATCCTCAAAGATTAGAAGTTTGACCTTATCTATTTCCAATCATGATACCTTTACACCATCATACCTGATGCTCCTCATGCTAGATCCTCACAACCCGATATGCCGAGGGAATCCCATGTTTCTGATGGATTCATTGGATCCATCACCCAACACCCCCACCTATACATGGCCTCTCCTTCTATGTTGCCTCCCTCTAGTAACACCCCTAGTGTTTCCCAACCTATCTATGCCCTTGATTTATGTGCAACGACTCAATTCAGAGCCACACCTTCATATCCTTCTCCCACACCCATTCTTCATGTTCATGGAACGAATTACCTGGAAGTTATGTATAAATTACAAATGGTAGGATATGCAACCCCTCCAGCTACTCCTTCCTACTACCCACCATGTATGCAAACTACACATGTTTCGAACCTGAATCCTCGTGTTCCTCAAGGACAAGTCTATGCTCAGTAGAAATTCTCTAATCAACCAGCCCCCAATAACCAACAAAGGAAGAGAAGAATATATAGGGGTAGGTGTTATAGCGGATTTCACCACACTAGGTGAATCACACATTGTATGGCCTTCCCCTGTCCCACTGTAGACTCATTAGCCCTTATGGACCACTTTTTGTCTTTTGATGTATCCTTGACCATCCCTAAAAACATAAGAAAAATGATATACGTGGCCTTTTCCCCGATAATTGCATACATACGCGGATATTCCCTCTATAGTCGCGTACATCGGGATGTGTGCATAATCCAAAATCCTTTGGAGCGTTCCTTGACTTGGATCCGAATCATATGACTCCTGGCCTTCCATATGCCTTGAGATCGCACGGATTCGACCTTTCAGTATCCATTTGAAAAGCTATATAAGGAACCCATTGAGACATTGAAAGCATAAGACAGAATTGAGAGTAACGAAACTATAGTCCATTGTTGCCAGAACTTATGCTTGAGTTTGCATCCCTTTGTCCCTTGGAGCACTGTTGTGTTCTTCCCAAGATTGCCTTTTGGTAGTAAGCTTGCTATCGAAGTGATGGAGGATTGAGGTGGTGGAGGCCCAAGTGGGGGATTCAGGTTCTCCGGTTCGCAGATGTGCCGTCAGAGGTTGTCACTTGTAATCTCTGATTCATATTAATAGAAATATCTTTTCCTGTCCAGTAATGTGTATTTGAATGAATATTGTATCCATTGGAATATGTCAAATGCTTATACATTATTGATTATATATGCTAGAATAGATCTAACACCATGAAATATAGTATGCTTGTATTGTTTACTTGTTGTTGAGGATGTGCTATAACAATTCAAGCTGAAGATTGGAAAGCTCAACGGGGATCTACTTCAACTGTCCGGAATAAGGTACGAGGTTCGATCCTTTAGTGTTAGATGTTTGTATTTCTATTGCATATTGGGAAAGTTTGATTTCTAGAGTCTAGCTGTCTGTTGTGGTACCCCAAGCCATAGGAATTTCTCTTCGTAACAGAATTGGTGAATCTGCTGGGGAGTTCCTAGTAATTGTCCTTTGGGGGTTGATCTCTTGGCATTCAATGTATTTGGATTGCTCTCTCTCTCTTGTTTCTGTGTCGGGTATGGGGGCATGTATTCCTGGTAGAGCCTGATTGGTGTGAATTTAGTCTCAGCCTGTCTGTTTACCTTGAGTTTGTGCATTTTTTTCTTCCTTTACGCGGGTTTGTCACTTACAGTCACATATACACGCGGGTTCCTCTGGGATTTCCGCGTATACACGCGGGTTCACTACACACAGTCGCATATACCCTAGTTTTTACCTTTTTGTGGAAGATAGTGGATTGCTGGGTGAATGCTGTTAGTTGATGAGTCTCCTTTGGCATTGCCTGAGTCTGTTAATACCTTTGTTTCTGACCAGAAACATTTTTTTTTAGCTTAAATTTTTTCTTTTAGGAAATTTCTTGTCATGGCATCTTTGATTTTTTGTTTGAGATTACTGCATTACAGTCCTTTTTCCTTAGTGCTTTGCTGGAATGCTGTTTATGTGTGCTTGTAGAGTCTGGGGTGGGTAAAATCGTTCTTTTGCTTTTTGTATCTCTTTATTTTCAAAAAATCCAGAAACATTTGCTTATCATCATGCATTTCATTTTGCACTTTGCATTGTACTTGCATTAGATCTAGATTTGCTTTGGAGTAATAGTTAGGAATTCATATAGGGAAATTTGCATTCAGCATTTGAAGAAGAAATTGTGCATTCACGTAGTACGCATACCCTGTTTTCATGGACACAAAGCATTTGCATTGATTGTTAGGTGTGCATTTTACTTCTTGTTGCGTCATAAAACCATTAGTTGCACGACCATATCCTATTTTTGAGTAATAAAGCCAACTAAAATCAACGCTAAATAAAATGAATTACACTCTTTTCTTTTCTAGGGTGCACCAACAAGCTTAGATTTTAGGATCTTGGAATAGTTCATTGAAAGTTAATTCTCCAAGATCACTAAACAACAACAACTAGGTGTCTGTCCAAGGAGTGTGTGAAATCCTTGGTATAACCGGCATTCTCAGGAAGCTCCTCTTAGAAGGGAGTCAAGCACTAGGAAGTGTGAGCAGTTGTTGATTGGGATAACCCCTGGTCGGTAACTGTGTAGCACTGGCGATATAGCCAGGATTGTATTCGTATCTGGGGGATCTTTTGGGAGTTTCGGGCTTTTCTACCCTTCCCATACGGTCAATCCCGCCTGCGACTATCTGCCTGAGCGTTGATTATATTGAGGTGACATTAGTGACCTTACCTATGATATCGAGGGGGTATGTGTAGAGGTTATTCTGCATGTGTCCTGGCCAGGTTGGGGTCGGACAGCACAATCGCTTTACGCGTTGAAGCTGAGGGCCACAATAATTGGTTTTGAACCTTCGCTTGTGGTGACAAGGGCCTCTCAAGCCTCTCCTAGGTGAGACATACCGGCCACATTCGGGAGCTCACTTATCCAGCCCTTGTTTGCTTTCTTTTGGCTTTAGATTTTATAGTGATTACTCTGTTCACGCTAGTTGACCTAGAGTTGATGTAAATAGAGAGTCTTTGCTTTTTGTTGAGTCATTGTGGATTCGGGTACGGTTTCGTGCCATTCTCGTCGATTGGCAGGACTTTCGCCTTCCACTTCTCCTCCTCCTTTGGGAGAAGTGCCTAGACTGTCTAGGAAGACTATGTCACACACTGATTCACACACCATGGAGGATCATTCAGAGACTATTCCTGAGCCACCTCCTCCCATTCGTATTGACGATGGGGAACTTACTTCTACGTACGATCCTTCACCTGACCTAGCTGAGTTCGGTCCTATGATTTCCCAGATAGTATCTTTGCATGATAGACCTACTCACCCTAGGGCTGATTCCCCATTGACGTGTTACCGGTATGGAATGCCGGAAGATGCCGAGACTCACTTTGACCCTCCTAGTACTAACTATGGTAGTTATGCTACGACTGGTTTTCCTATGCACGATTTGATATTTCATGTTGAATCCGATTTTGAGCCTAGCGCTATGCCTGGGGGCAATCCCATGCCTTACCTTGTGGAGAGGTTTGGGAGTACTAGTCACATTGCACCTTCCATCCCAGTGGTGGAAGCTCCATCTTATATACCTCCTAGGCCTAGAGTTAGTGATCCGATAGGGATACTAGGTTCTAAACGAGTGACGATAGGCACTAGTACATTTCTTCTTACAAAGATTCCATCGTCCTCGCTTCCAAGTTCTTCAAATGTAAACCCTCCACCTTACTCACGTGGTCGTTCGAGTCAGCACATAGCTACGAGTCAGATTTGTACTGTGATTATTAGACCAATTGTGTCTCAAGCCTACATACCACCCGTGGTTTCAGGAGGTTATGTTCATGTTCCTAGAGGTCAGATTGCTACTTCCACGACATATATCCCTACTTCTGGTATGTATATTACTACTTCCGGAATGTATATCCCTACCTATGGAGTGTCTCATGGGACATCGCAAGCGGTGACCTATGGACCCTATTATGGGACGCAGTATGGACAGGTCTCTTCAGCTTATGAAGGTGGGTATTCACAACCTGCTTACTCTCCTAACTATGGATTTGTAGCTCCTACTAGTCAAGGTCCACCTCATTATGGTACTTCCACGCCATCCTATACGGGTCATACAGGAGGAGGTCACTATGGACAAGGTCATGGTGGTAATCAATCCTATATGAACCAGGGAGCGGTCCCTAGACCTCATCATCCTAGGATCCCTTTCCTTGCGACACTCAATTTACCTGAATTATTGAGACTTACGAATGATCCTGTGGCTCATGACCTGGCTTGGCCGGCTGTCCCTACCAAGCTTCCTTCAGACATACCTAAGTTGGAAGGCAAACCAGGAGAGGATCCGAGTGAACATGTTACGACATTCCACCTATGGTGCTCTTCCAATTCATTGCATCAGGACTCAGTCCGTTTGAGACTATTTCAACGTACCCTTATAGGGCCTGCAGAGAAATGGTATATAGAGTTACCTAGGGGTGCCTTTACTTTGTTTGACGACCTTGCGATGACTTTCCTTAATCACTTCCAGTTACCAGTGTGCTATGATGTTGGTACTAAACTCTTGTCAACATTTCGGCAAGATAAAGCCACCCATATTTCTGATCATATTCAGGAGTGGCGTAGACGGAAGAGATTAATTAAAGCCTTTATACTGCCGGAGTTCCTCCTTGAGTGGTTCCTCAAATATTTATTGCCATATATCACGAAGGATGTTTCCACATCTGGAGTGCAGAATGAGGAACAAGCCATCTTTAGGGCGCAGGAACTAGACTTGATCTATGCTCAGTCTGGTTTGTTATATGAGATTATACCTAATGCTCCTTGTTCTAGTTTCGATCCCAAGGTCAAACCTGGACCACATGCCGACGACATTGTGGGTAGTGCAAGTAAGAAACCTGCAGGTTCAGTTGTGAAACAAGTTGCTCAGTTGTCTATCAACCAATCTACCTCGGGACAAGCTACGGCTTCGTCTCAGCCTTCCCAAACGGTGAATGTACTTGCTGTGCAATCGTCCGACCAAAAGGGTAACCAACAACTCGGACGGAATAGAAAAAAGGGTAAAAACAATAATAAGAAGGGTGGGAATAAGAATGAGAATGCCAATAATAATGACAAGAACAATAAAAATGCTGGGGGGGACAAGTAGAATAAACGTAAGGTTAAGTTTCCTTGCAAGCTTTGTAAGGACGATCACCTCACTTACTTGTGCCCTAGGATGGATGAAGCTTTGAAGTTCATAGCATAGGGCCCAGCTGTGTTAACGAACCCTTTACCGCATAACCAGAATATGAACTCGAAGTCCCATGATCAATCTAGTGATGAAGATCCACCTGAAACTAGTGGTCGTGGGTGCATTAATATGGTCTGTGCCGCGAAATTTGTGACGCGTGCGAAAGATTATACTTCGTCACAACCCAACCCAGGCAAAGAACCTGATCCACCAAGAACCCCTTTGCACATTGAGAAACCTGCGGATAAACCTGAGGCTGCACATCACATTCCTAAGGGGGTACTTAAGCATTCGGGTTATAACCCAAATTCCCAAGCTGCCCAAAATTATTCAGTTGTCGAGGACTTGGGCCATACTCCTTGTGCGATGTCTGCATTGGAAGTGCTTCAGAGTTGTCCGTCGCAAAGGAAGGCTTTGCTTTCCACTCTTGGTGTGAATGGTGATGATTCTTCCTCAGTGATCAAATTTGAAACCGCAGGACATCAGCCTCGCTTGCCCTACTATGTGTCCCTTTTGGTGCATGTAGAATGTCTTGATATGATCGTCAAGCGTACTGTGATTGACGAGGGCGCTGCTGCTTGTATGATGTCTTTGTCTTGTTGGAATGGTCTTGGTTCTCCTGAGTTGTCAAAGTCTACGACCATGTTAAATTCTTTTGATGGGAGATCGTTTAGGCCGCACGGTATCCTTCCTTCTCTTAAATTCCGTTTGGGAGGGAAGACCGTTGCGATAGAGGTCGAGGTGGTTGATGTGCCCCTTGACTACAATCTCTTACTGGGAAGGAACTGGATGTATAGTATGTGAGCCGTTGCATCTTCCGTGTTTCACGTTTTATGCTTTCCTCATAATGGGAAGATTGTAACGATTGATCAGATGGCTTTCAAGAATCCGCATGTTAGTGCATCTTTGGAAGCTTCGGTTCTGAAAGTCAAACATTCCCAACTGGCAATTGGGAGTGTGGGTGTAGGTATGTATCCGTCCCTCATGGGAAACTTTAGTTGTCCTGCACCCGTCCTCATGATAGGATCTAGTTTCGATGGTGCTTTGACGTCTACGAGATCGGTGCCTTTTCGCACAAGTCATATGGGATATCCTTGGATTATTCCTTCACTGAGTCCTTTGAGTGAGACCATTGTGACGAGTGTGCCGTTGCCTGCAGTCATGATAGCTTACCAAGCTAATATTCAGTCTACTGCAGAGCCTTGTTCTTCTTCTTCGCGAACAGAAAAGGAAACCCCCATTTGCTCCCGGCATGGGCAGTACAGTATTCTCATGCCCATGACTACCTTGATACGGTTTTCCCTTCAGATGAAGCAATTATTGAGGCTATGTTGGGAGTTGAGCCACCATGGGAGGAACTTCATCATAGATCATATTTCCTTCCAGAGCTTGACCTTTTGGAGCATGAGGATTATAGGGAGATTCTTAGTCAGAAAGTTGGTAGACCCATGGTTCCATTAAGCTCTCCTGGTCATATGGCTGATGGAAACATGGCGAACAGATCGTCAATTATGCCTATCAACATTTCTCGCAATCCTGGTACAATTGAGAATGTCTACATTGGGGTGGATTGTTCCCAAGATGAGATTCGAGAGTATACTGAGCTGTTCAAGGAATTCCGTAACATTTTTGCTTGGTCTTACGATCAGATTCCAGGGATTGACCCTCGGATTGTCGAACATGAAATTAAGAATTACCCCAACGCTAATCCTGTTCGACATCGTTTACGTGCGGTAAATCCTAGGAAAGCACCTGCCATAAAGGCAGAGATAGAGAAGCTATTGAAAGCTGGTTTCATCTATCCTGTTCCCTTGACGGAGTGGGTTTCAAACCCCGTTCGGGTGGATAAGAAGCAGGGAGCGATCCGTATATGCACTGATTTTCATGATTTAAATCGTTCCTGTCTTAAGGATAACTTCCCCACACCGTTTATAGATCAGGTTTTGGATGAGTGTGCGGGTAGAGAGGTGTTCTCCTTTATGGACGGCTTTTTCGGGTATAATCAGATTAAAATTAAACCCGAGTACCAACATAAGACCGCATTCATTTGTCCTTGGGGAACATTTACGTATCGAAAAATGCCTTTCGGCCTTAAAAACGCCGGAGCTACGTTTCAGCAGGTGATGACCTTGATTTTCCACGATCTCAAGTCCATTATTGAATTATTTTTGGATGACCTCACTACTCATTCTCGTATGAGGATGCGTCATTATTATCACTTGAGATTGGTGTTCGAAAGATGGCGGCACTATGCTGTTAGATTAAACCCTCATAAGTGCATCTTTTGCATGAAATCAGGTCGTTTATTAGGATTTATCGTTTCGAAAGAGGGTATAAGAGTCGACCCTTTGAAGGTGGAGGCAATACTTCAGTTGTCTCCCCCGCGAAATATTCGTCATCTTCAGTGTTTGCAAGGCATGGCAAACTTGCTACAAATATTTGTTGTCAATTTCTCCAATTTGACTAGAGGTTTCATGCGTCTCCTGAAGAAGGATACTCCCTTTGAATGGGATAAGCGAGCCCAGGAGTCCTTTGATGCACTTAAGCGAGCCCTAGCATCGGCCCCGGTGATTAGTCCTCCGGATTATAGCCATGATTTATTATTATATGTGGCTGCGTCTTTAGAGACGATTGGGATGGTTTTGGTTCAGGAGGATGAGGAGCTCCAAGAGCATGTCATATATTATCTAAGCTGAAACCTTATTGACGTAGACATTCGGTATTCTCATGTCGAGAAGCTTGCCTTAGCTACTGTACATGCGGTGCAGTGTTTGAGACATTATATTCTCCTTCGCCAGACCTTAGTTGTTGCCCATGTCAATCCGTTTCAATTCGTCCTCACACGTAGGATGATTGGGGGAAAATATAATAAATGGATTGTCATCCTGCAAGAGTTTGATCTCGAATTTGTTTCGGCAAAATCAAAGAAATATTTAATCTTTGCAGAGCTCATATCATATTTTACGAGCGAGGCTGAGGAGTCGGTATGTGAAGATACATTCGTTGATGAACACATTTTCTTAATCTCAACGACTGACCCATGGTACAGAGATATCATAGTATATTTGCAAATGCAGAGGACCCCTTCTCACCTCTCGCGAGATGAATGACGTCGATTACGTCATGTCTCCAAGAACTACCTCATAGTGGACAATAATTTGTACCACTGTGGAGTAGATTCCCTTTTACGACGTTGTTTAACTCATGATGAGGTTGAGGTAGTGCTTAATGATTGCCATGGAGGGGCATGTGGTGGTAATTTATCTGGGCTTTCTACAGCTCAAAATATTTTGAGAGCAGGATATTTCTGGCCGTCAATCTTCAAGGATTGTATTGAAGTGGTCAAGAGGTGCCACCCTTGCGAGGTGTTCGTACGTAACATGCGCTTGAAGCCTACCCTGTTACACCCTATTATCACCGTCGGTCCCTTCACCAAATGGGGGCTCAATTTTATGGATTTCAACCTAGCTTCGGCTGGGGGGCACCATCATATCATAGTGGCTGTTGATTACTTCACAAAATGGGCTGAGGAAATGCCTACAGTAAAATCCGACGGTGAGATAGCCGCTCACTTCGTATTCAACCAAATTATTTCTAGGTTCGGGATTCCGAGAGAGCTTGTCACTGACCATGGCTCGCACTTTCAGAACCGTATGATGGAAGAGTTGGCATCCAAGTTAGGGTATAAGCAAGAGCACTCCTCTTCTTACTATCCTCAAGCGAATGGACAGGTTGAAGCAGTGAATAAATCACTTAAGTCCATTCTCCAACAAACCATCGCACAAAGCAAGACGAATTGGCATATTATGTTGTACCCTGCTTTGTGGGCATACCAAACCGCGATAAAGACTGCCACTGGTTTTTCTCCATATCAGCTTGTTCATGGAGTGGATTCGATATTACCGGTTGAATGCGAGATTCCTTCGTTGAAGTTAGCCGTGGAACTCTTACCAGACACTTCTCCTTTAGAGGAGCATTTGGTTCACCTTGAGCAACTCGATGAGTAGCGTAGAGATGCCTTGGTGACTCTAGAGGTTAATAAGCGTCGCATAAAGGCCCAATACAATAAGTCTGTCTGTCTGAGAGTGTTTAGTGAGGGAGACTTGGTCCTTTTGTGGGATCAATCGAAAGAACCCTTGGGGGCAGGGAAGTTCAATCCTATGTGGCGTGGTCCTTACGTGGTCAAGCGTGTATTAGAGAAGGGTTCCTACGAGTTAGTGGATTACGAAGGGACGGCCTTGGCGGAGCCTAGAAATGGGCTCTATCTTAAAAAATACTATGCATGATCTTTAGCCAAGGCTACTTGTTGTATATTATTGTACAGCTTTTTTGCATAGTTAGGTCTTGTTTATCGTGATCGTGTTTGTGATTAGTTTCCATTTCTTGTGGAAGATGTCAATGGAATCTTCCACCTACATAGGATTCGCGGATGGTGCAAGCTGTCACACTCAACACTCAGCCTCAGCTGCTTGGGTGATTTATACTCCTATGGGTCATGTACTGTCTTCAAAAGGTGTATGTCTATGGCCATCTTCCAACAATGTTGCTGAATATAGTGCCGTTATCAAGCTTCTACAGGATGCCATTTCACATGTTGTTCTCTCTCTTAAGGTACATCTTGATTCAGAGTTAGTAGTGTCACAGCTCAATGGTTTGTACCATGTTAGAGATCCGACGTTATTGAGGAGATTCTTACGTGTGAGATTGTTAGAACGACAGTTTGAGAACATAACATCTATACACATTCCAAGAAATTATAATCAAATTGCTGACTCATATGCTAACTGTGTGTTAGATTGGCATTTGTTTCATTCATCATAAATTAATCATAAACACAATTTTTACACATGTAAATAAATAAACCGATCACCATAAAACTTTTTTATATATCAAAAATGTGGTAGTACATAGTGTCATAATACAAAATTGGGGCTTTGAAAGCCACCATCATATACACGGTAGTACAAAATAGATACACTCCTAGGTGTCTAGTCCTGTGGAGGTGGATGAGGGTTGTGATCATGATATGTCACCATGGCTCTAGCTAGCCGCCGGAATAAATGCACCCATGCGCATGGTACACCCACCACCTGTCTCTGCATAGGCTCAGGCAAGTCCTTGACTTGCGCCATGGGAATCCTGTGAGTCAGTCGCACGAAGTTGGTATGGATGCTTTGGAGAATTCGCTCCGCATCCACACCGGTGATATCGTCTCCTCTTCCCCTCCGTCTATGACATGGGAATCCTTCTGGTCGCAATGGTCCCACATCTGCACGTGAATGGTAGATGTCATTATGTATTGTCACCCAAAACCATGTCTTTTTTATTCCATTAATCAAGAAAACACAAAAAAATTAAATAATTCAAATTTTTTTAAAAAGAGTAAGGGTCGAGATTCGTTACCTATATCTCCATATGCTGATCCTGGTGGTAATGGCATGTCTGGATCCCCCCGGAAATCTATCCCTACATAAGGGTAGTCCTCTATGGCAACAATCTGTCGTTGCCACCATGGAAAAAAGTCTGCTGGATAAGGGTTGGCCACCCTACCACCCCCCAGTCTGCGCATCGCATCTGCCCAACGTCGTTGGGATAGATCTCAAACCCCATGGAGAGGAACATCCACTCTAGGGCTCAATCCTAGAACACACTCGAAGAAAAACGTGCTCAAGATGCTGCTGAACCTGAAGTTCCATATCCTACCTGCCTTGCACTCACTGAGCTGATGTTTCATGTTGCTTAGTAGGGAAGTGCTCCAGTCATAGATGGTCGGTGTCATGCACTCCACCGCATAGAACATCAGTGGCCGAGAGGCCTGATGGAGTGATGCTAAGCCTGCTATCCTGCCCAGCGTCAGTAGTATGGCCTTTAGGCCTAGCACCTGTATAGCGTTGGTGGGAACTTGGCTCCCCACCTTCTCAATCTCTGGGTAGCAGTACACGGCTATGTACTCATCAATAGTCAGCCCATGACCTGGCCCTCCTCAGGCATGAAGTTTCACCATCTCACCTCACTGTGATATACCTATGATAAAGTAGATATCCTCCACCTCAATGGTGAGAGACATGCCGTCTAGCCGGAAGGACTCTGAGTCTGGATCCCAATAGTCTACCAGCATCTGCAGTAGCCCTAGTTTGGCCCTCAAGCCACCTAGGCACCAAAACTTGTAGAGTCCACATCTTCTTAGAGCCTCTTGAGCCATTCTGTCAGCCCTTATTGCTTCCTCTACGTCACCATGCTCGCGTTCTCGCCACTCTAGCACCATCCTGCATGAGAATTTGACCAAAATATCCATTAGATTCATGTAAATCCTTATGCGCTACGTCATACGCGGCTGTTTTGAAAACAGCCGCGTATGTACGCGGTTTCCAGTCCCTTTTCCAAGTATAGCCATCCCTATACGCGGAAAAAGCCTCGATACCCGCGTGGGCTGCAACACTCATGTAAGTTTGGCCTTAAAGAACTCATTTGACCATGAAAACTTGTAAAAATTGTATTGAAATGCAAGCAGAGAACATGAGTAAATACCTGGAAGAGACGGTTGTGAATTTCTCCGGCTGGATCTCCTGGAATTTGCAGTTGAATATCAGAGCTCCAATGCGTAAAAGTTTCAAATGATTTCTATTTTTTACTATTTATAGAAAAATTTTCAAATATTTGAAATTTTTTACCCCCTTTCCTATAGTTTTGACGGTTTCTAACCATTTTGGACCGTTTCTAACCTAATCTGTGATGTAGAAGACCATTTTTAGTGCCGTTTCAGCCTTTGGATTGACCCGTTCGTACTGATCTCAAGTATAACGTCTATACTGGCATATAGGTTAGGTTCACCACCGTTTGCATTTTGCATGACCTTATGACCATGTCACTATATCCTTAGGTACGAACCCACTCTATTATGTCATGGAACCTTCTTGCCGCTATAGAAGTGGCATGATAGGAGTGGTAGAGCCTCACCTTACATGGGTACCCTAGTTAGCACCTTATTTGCATTTGGTTCCCATACCGATGTTTCCCCCTTTAGGGTGTGGGAGTCCGTTGTATAGTATTGCCATGACATTTAGCAAGAGCTTCATACTCCTCTTGATCTTATGCTGGCCGTGACCCCCCGGACTCCCTTGTATCAAGTTGTGGATGCATTATCATGAGCTTTGCCTGTCTTATTGAGCTTTATGCCGGCTCCCCTGACATTGTGTTTCAGCCATATAGCCCGAGCTTGTCTCATGTCTAGCCATGCAGAGCCTTTCTTTATATCCTTTGTAGCTTGATTCCCTTTTTACCGGGAGGGGATTTTCCCCCGAGTGTCAATATCCTACACATGTATCCTTGCATTAAGCATAGGTATGTTCCACTACTTGGAACTAGTTTGTTTTCCCTCATGACATTCGTCTCCTCCTAGTTTGTAACTATAAAGCTAGTTTATTCTTTTTTCAAACTTTTCAAATAACTGAAAAAGACCAAAAAAATCAAAAAACCAAAAAGCCGGACAAGAAAAGATATTTTCTTTGGAAGCTGTCGAGTCGTGTCGCCTTCGAACAGAGCACTATATATCACATCCATTGGTTGGGTTATAGTTTGACTTTAGGAGCTGTACTCATTTATCTGAGTTTATCTCCACCGACTGGTTATGCTTCCAGTCCCTATGGAGCCTCTATTGATGCCTCCTGCATCATAGAGATGTCCCAGTTTGTATATCGAGTCTATGCTTCCTTCATTCAGTCACCATACGCCGTTATGCTCTTGTTCGAAGGAAGTTGAAACCTGAGTTGGCCATTCCTCAGTTATCTTGACTTTGCATGTCGGACATTCCCGGTACAGTTACTGGTTCGTGCACCTTATGATCGAGTTATTCCATATTATACACCCTTACTGAGTACCTCGTGTTGGATGATGGGGGATACCCTAATGCCCTCCTTCCAACGGATTTCATCCCATCGACTTCAGATCATTTATTCTGGGATTGGAGTCTAGAGTCATTTTGAGTGCCTTGAGACTTGCAGTCATCAGTGGCAGGTTCTCTCGCTATCGACAGTTTTGGGAATACATCAATGTCCCCTGATCGATGGATTCTCTCAAGTGTTCGACCTCAACACATTTATTCATACTTGTTAGTTTGCACTCTAGTACCTTGATTCCCATTTTCATTATTGGTGGGTGATCTCGCGTCTGTTAACGGTTTACATCAATGACCGGTAATCAGACGATGGACTACTATGTTCGACCTCGACACCTCTATTCGGATAGTAGGACATGTACTCATAGCGGTGTGTGTAGAAGACCTTCCATATTGGTGGAATCCACTA